>BGKB01000261.1:0-51900 GCA_003116975.1 Aurantiochytrium sp. KH105 | reverse complement strand
AGTCTACTGTCGAGACCGACCTCGATTCTGCCGCGCAGAGCCACGGCGGCGTCTCGAGGGCCGGAGCGGGCCGCGCCGCGCGCGCAGCTGCAGCTGCAGCAGATGAACGAAGGATGAATAAAAGAATGAATGGATGTTCGGATCGATGTAGAACTTCGAAGGACGCAGGCGAACTCTGGAGAGTCAGGCCGCTCCCGGCTTGTAAAGTTTACTGGAGAGACAAAAAACACACGCTCGACAAAACTAACATCGCTTGGCTGGCTACTAGTCCGCAGCAGCTCCTCCTCCGCCGCCCTTCGGGTCGAGTTGGCCTCGCAGCCCTCCGGCGGCACCTGGCTGCCGCAGCCGCGTGCAGCCGTGCAACAGCGACCACGGCAACTGCAAGCAGGCAAGAAAGTAAGCAAGCAAGCAAGCAAGCAAGCAAGCAAGCAAGCAAGCAAGCAGGCAAGCGACCAAGCGAGCGGCCTCGCGTCCAGCCTGCCTGCTGTTGCCTGCTTGCTCCACGGGCGTTCGCTCCTAGTCTTCACGGCTGAACCGCGCCCTGCTTGCGCCGCAGGGACAGGCGGCCCGGGTCCCGCGAGGCCTCTCGAGGGGAACCGCGAGAGCGGGCCTCCTTGGTGGTTATGTTAGTTCTTCCGAAGGAAGGAAGGGAGGCAGGGAGGAAGGCGGAGAGGGACTCAGCGCGCCGGCGCAAAGGGGAGGCCGGCAGCCGCAAGGCAGCGGCCAGAGTCTGAACGTCTGGCGGCTGAAAGTCTGCACGTGCGCGCGGCGGCAGGTGCTGCAGGCAGACGCGGCAGGCAGCCAGGCAGACTGGCATAGCAGCGAGCGAGCGAGCAGCCAGGTGAGCTTGCCGGCTAGTAGCGGCAGAGGCGGGGTTGGTTCGCGCAGAACCGCATCGGATTGCATCGCTCGCACCTAGGGCTGCACGCTCGCACGCACGCAGGCACGCTCGCAAGCAAGCAAGCAAGTGGGCGAACGCGAAGCGTCGCGAGGCGGGCGAAAAGAAGCGTACGAACGTGAAATCTGGCAAAGCGAACAAAGCTCGAGAAGCGAGGAACGTGACAAAGCGAAAGGAACCGCCCGCCCACTGGCAGTCCATCCACGGCGCGATCTCCTCTTGAAAACTCAAGCAGGCCAAAATGTGGGGCTCCTTCTTGTGCGCATCCTTCATCACCGTGTTGCACTGCTTCACGGCGATCGGGGGCCTTGTAATCATCGGCCTTTCGGCCTGGTTGCTCGCGGACGGCTTCCAGCTCAATATCTTTACTGAGAACGACTGGATCCTCTGGATTGTGCTGGCCGTTGGCATTGTCATTCTCCTGCTTGGATGTGTGGCGGCTTGCAAGAGCAACTCCACGAATGTGAGCTGCAACATCATCCTTGCATTCGTCCAGGCCATCTTTGGGCTCGCCATTGGAGCTTTCGGCGCGCTCATCATCATTACCTTTGTTTACAGTGATCAAGTGTCCGAGACGGCAGCCCCAGACTTGGACGATGGAATCAGTGGCTACATCAAGTTTCTCTCGGATTACAGTCTTGGCCTCTACGGAAGCTGCTGCGTGCCTGATGACCTTCCCAGCGGCTACGATACGCAGTGCGGTGACGTGACCTCTTCAAGCTTTGACACGGTGTGCTACTGGAACGAGGACAACCGCGACTTTGGCGAGCACAATCTCACGAGCTCTACATGCGACAGCATTCAAGAGCTTGACTTTTGCGTGCTTTCTAGCGACTGGAAGGAGTTCCAGGATCATTTGGCTTCTTGGCTTCACGATTACGGGTTCCCCACTGGTATTGCGTTCACGGTTTATGGTGGTCTTTTGCTTTTTGCCTTTATTGGTAGCTGCGTTCTCGCGGTCCGGCATGCCCGGGCGCAAAGCGGCGACGATGGCGATGGCGATGGCGATGATGATGGCACGCCCAACGCGCTTGTAAACGATGGCGGTCAAACTATCAACCTCAACATTGACGCGAGCTCATAGTGTGGCTGGATCGTGAGTGACCTGGGGGGCACCAAAGAAAAAAGGACAAGTATGGGAGTGTGTGAGAGAGAGAGAGCATCGCATTGCATTGCCCGTGAGCGTCGATTGACCACTCGCTGGGCGCGGGTGGGTGAACGGTGGACGGCTGCATTTCGTAGCTCAGAGTTCGTAAAAACCCGACAAGAAAGACTTGTTGAACAAAGCTTAGCAGACGCAGAAATCATGTAGAGGTATTTAGTTCCATTTTCGTTCCGTATCCATCTCAGCAGCAGCAGCAGCAGCAGCAGCAGCAGCAGCTGGTCCGCGGTCGCAAACGCTGCCGCTAGTTAAATTGTCTGTCGTCCACTGGTTCTCTTTCGGTGGCGACGGAAAAAGGGACTTTTCAGTGATAAGTTAACTCCGCGCCCGCGCCGCAGGGGCTACGGACAAGGGCACTGCAGTAGCCAGCGTTTGCAATAGTTGCGACATCTTCTGGGCTTACAAGCGTTTGGCTACACCGACAGCTGCAGCTGCTGCTGCCTGCCGTTGGACAGAGACATCGGATGGCAGATTACCTGCAGCAGCACAGCTGATGAGGCCACTACTGGAGGCAAAATGTTCGATGGACAATGGCGGGCCGGCTTTCTCGTTCTCCAAAAGTTGCCATCGTTCTGTGCTGACTGGGCCCCGAGCCTTGCTTTCGTTCAACATCGTCATGATCTCCCCCACTCACCCACTCATGCTTGGTTGTTAGGGTCAAGTGCGCTAACACGACCGGCCGGCCGATCGCGACTCGACTGCGGCCTCCGACCCGCGTTCGTGCAGCTCTGGCCAGCCCAGCGCCAACAAACCCACCTAACCTCGCCTGCCTCTGTCGCTGGCTCCCCACCGACGATGATGCGCGGCCGCCGTCTGCGTGCCGCCCCATCTCGACCATGGCGCCTCGGCCGCGCACGACCGCTGCGGGCAAGATTCCTGCGCGACACCGCGATTAATGATTAGATTAACCCTGCGGCCACTCGCCGCCCGCGTCCCACTGTAGCCAGCCAGCCGCGCGGCCCCGGTCCGCGGGGTCGCGGCGCGCAAGCTGGAGCGCCGGGACTCAACGGCGCGGGGCCGCGCCGTCTCGAGGGCCGCGGCGACGCGCTGGCAGCGGCCATGGCGGCCGTGGCGGCAGGCGGGCAGCCGCGGCGGCGGCAGCGGCGGCGAGTGCGAGTATCCGTCGTATCGTATCTTGTCGGTCCTGTCGTTGCCATGCTGCTGCTGCCGCGGCGCGCTTGAGGGGGCCATGTCCCCGCCCCTCGGCCGCGCGTCCCGGCCGCGCAGCCCGGCCGCGAAGCCCGACGGACGCGCTCGGCGCGGGCGAGCGCGGGCAAGGTCGGGCGCGGCCTCGGGCGGGCCCCGCGGGCGCGGCGGGAGCGAGCGCAGGCGCGGAGGGCCCGTGCCGCGCCGCGTTGTGAGCTTCGCGGCGGCAGTGGAGGCAGGGCGGCGGGCAGGGCGGGGCCGTGACTGGCCGGCTGCCTGACCGTCAGCCAGCAGGCTGACGCTGTGAGGGAGAGCGAACGCTAGGAGAGCAGCGAGAGTCGCTCGGAGCGAAGCGGCGCTGCGGCCAGTGGCAGGCAGAGAGAGGCAAGCAGACAGACAGACGGCAGACCCGGCAGCAAAACTGCAACAGCCAGCTGCCGGCGGCCCAGATCCGACTGCCGCGCCGGGAGAACGGAGACGCGAAGAGAGGACCAAGCGCAAGAGGGAGGCGGCTGGCGGCGGGAAGAAGCGAGAGGAGGCAAGGACAATGGCGTCCTGCAGCAAGGGCCTTCTGGTCCTCTTCAATGCCCTGGTGCTCTTGGTGGGCCTCGGCGTGCTTGCGATCGGCATCTTTCTGGTCGTCGAGTATAACAGAGGCCGCCAGGACATCTTTGGAGACCAGTACCCGGCCTGGGCCAACTATGTCGCGATCGCCGTGGGCGCTGTGATCGCCATTATTGCCGCCATCGGCTTCTGCATCACCCTCACCGAGAGCAAGTGCCTCCTCGGCCTCACCGGTACCATCCAGCTCTTCTTCGCGATTGTGCTTATTGTGGCTGGCGCCTTCATTATGGTTTACACGGGCTACCTTGAGGACATCCGCGACACCGCGGTGCTCGACCTCGAGGGTGGCATTGGCAACTCCAAACAGTACCTCTATGACTACGTTGCTGGTGTCTACAACACCTGCTGCAGCCAGCTCACGCCCAGCATTGAGGGTTGCCCGGATGTCCCAAACACTGTTGACGAGGCGGACCAGTACTGCTACTTTAGCCAAGACAGCTTCGCAGCTGGCGCGAGCCTCGATGCCGACACCTGCTCCACCTTTCAGAGCGGCGGCGAGCTCGAGTGGTGCCCAACGAGCAACGCTGCCACCGGAGAGGGCCTCAAGGAGTTCCAGACGGAGGCCGCAAACTACATGCGCGACTACATTTGGCCTGCGGGTGTTGCCCTCGTTGTCTTTGGTGGCGTTCTCTTCATTGCCTGTATCCTCTCTTGCCACCTTGCTTGCCGCACGCGCCCCTCGGATGGCAACTACCAGCACGTCCCCGAGGGCAAGCCGCAGCAGTCAAATCAGCAAGGCATGACGATGGCATAAATCGCGCAAGCGTTAATCAATCTGACCTCGAATGTTTGTTCCCTTGTTCGCTCGCAAACATTCACGAATACAACGAGAGGCGAAGAACATGGATAAATTATAAAGTTGGCGTTTCTTTCGTTCATTTTCTTCTTGATGTGAATGAAAACTTGACTTCTCCTCATGCTTTTCTTTTGTGTGAGGAGGGGGGTCACCGACTGCGACGCGGAAGCTTGGATCTTCCTTTACCAACTAAAACGGTCTCATAGAACATCTCACTATGTTGACGCATGCACACTCGACATAGTATTCAATGGCCAGCGAGGGAGCGCCGCTAGAGTGTCCGCGTGAGAGCGCAAATCCGCCAAAGTTCTTCCTGGACCCGCTGCAACGAGCTCGGCGCCAGCCCAAGCAATCATGACGCCATTGTCCGTGCAAAGGCGCGGCGGAGGAACATGCAAAGGAATCCCAAAGCAGTTCGCAAGACGCTCCAAACGCTGACGCAGAGCTGCGTTCGAAGCAACTCCGCCCGAAACGACCAACGATCGGGGCGGGCGGGCACTCAAAGGCTCATCCGGCATTCGCGCCACGTCCTTGTTGTACTTGCGTCGCATCGAGACGTCCACTTTTTCGAGATGCGCCGGTTCCATTCTGCATCCTGAAAACACGAGAGCCCGCCTCGTGGAATTTTCCAAATGCGTCAGCGCGGCATGCTGGAAACCCGCGGCAACATCGGCCATTTCCGCGGCACTCAAGGGTTCAGCGTTTCGTTGCCCAACGTAGCGCCTCACCGCAGACTTTAATCCAGAAAAGGAAAAGTCACACGAGCGCACATTGTGTGATCTTGTCAGCGGGACACGAAACGGAATGGCTTCCGGGTTTCCTTGCGCAGCTAATCGCTCAACCTCCTTGCCCGGATGGCCCGAAACGCTACCGTCACACCCCATGACTCTTGCGACCTTGTCGAAGCATTCGCCAATTGCGTCATCCAGGGACTGCGCCACTAGCGTGTAGTCTCGCACGCCATTCACATGCACAAGCAGCGTATGCCCACCTGAAGCGATCAGAGTCAAAAAGGGAAAAGCCGCTGGCGAGTCTTCAAAGAGCCGCGGTATCAGCGCGTGGCCCTCGAGATGATTCACAGCGACGACAGGGACAGCATGCTGTGCTGCGTAGTCCTCGGCCGCGCGAATGCCCGCCCAAAGGCACGGCGACAGCCCAGGTCCCGTCGTCACTGCAATTGCATCCACCTCTTTCCAAGACAACTTTGCCTGCTCGAGCGCCTGCTCCACGACGAGCGGCAGGTTCGCTTCGTGCGCCCTGGCCGCGAGTCTTGGGACGATGCCGCCGTACTCGCGATGAATTTCAAATTGTGAGGACACGACATTGGCCAGCACTTCTGCTTCGATGCCGACACCCGTCTTTTTCGCTGCCCTGTGAGACCTTTGGCGTACGCGTAGCACGCCCACGCCCGTGTCGTCGCAGCTGGTCTCGACACCTACCACCACAATGCCACCACCGTCCCTGCCATTGTCCTCGACTTCATCTCCGCGTGTGACTGCGTCGACACGAGCGTCGCTCGCTTGCGATGAGCAGAGCGGCCGCCTGCAGAGCACAGAAACCCCGTCTCCACCCCAGGCGGGTCGCGCGCGCCGTCGCGTGGCCGCACGCGCGCCGCCACGGACGCCCCGGAGCAGCAGCATGGTCGCGCTGCAGTTTTGCTTTGCTTTGCTTTGCTTTGCTTTGCTCTGCTCTACTCTGCTTGCAACCTAGGCGAGAGTAGGATGAGGCTATAATCGACTTGCCGCGAGCCTCTACAAGTTAAGGTTGGCGCGCCGCCAGTGCACTATGGCGCCTTGCGCTGCGGCCCTTCGGAAATTCAAAACCAACCAAAAAAAAAAAACCAAAAGCTAAAAAATTCGAAAAAATTCGAAAAAAACAAACGTCAAACGACAGCCGCTCGCCGTCAGACGCCCGACGAGCAGAGCGCGCGTCGCGTCGCGCCGCGCCGCGCCTCGCTGCGCCGCACAGCGCAGGAGGAGGCAGGCCGGCCGAAGGGGCCGCGCCCGCTTGCGCGCCTCGTCGCGCCCGCGTCCCCCCCGCACGCCGCCCGCGCGCGTGCGAGGCGGGGCAAGCGCGCGAGAGCGCCCACCCGCGGTTGGTTTTGGATTTTTTTTTCCTCCCTTCTCTCGCCTTCGGTTTTCTCGGCGCGCGCGAGCGCTCGCGCGGCGACATGGCCGGGTTTCTCAGCGACGAGGAGCGCGAAAAGGCGCAAAAGGATGACGCCGCCACCTCGTGGATTGTGACTAAGGCAGAAGAGGCCCTGGCCAAGCTCGAGGCCCAGGCCGAAGAGCAGTCTGCAGCGACAGCCGCGCTCCGCGAAGAAAACGCCAGGCTGCAGGCACAAGCACGCCAAGGCTCGCAGGCCGCAGAGCTCGGTGAAAAGGTGCGCTCGCTCGAGTCGCAGGTGAACCAACTCCGCGTGGAAAATGCGGACCTCAAGAATCAGCTCGACCGCGCGACGCGTCGCGCTGATGCTGCCGACGAGGTTGCCCATCGTATGCGGACCAGCACCACCCAGCTTCGCGAGGAGCTCGAAAGCCTCAACGCTCGCTATCTTGAACAGCAAAAGCGCTCCCTTGAAACCGAGGAGGCCCGCACGCAGGACGAGTCCAAACTTGCCAAGGAAGAAGTCTCGTTGTGGGAACGCAAAATGGAGCTCAAGGAGCGCGAGATCAAATGGCTCCGTGCCATGCTCGATGAACGGGCGGAAGAGATTCGCGATCTGCGTACCTCGCAGGCCTCGGCCTCGCACGAGTCCGACATTCGTCTCGGCAACGCCAATGAGGTCGCTGCAGCAAAGGAGAAACGTATTATTGAGCTAAACGAGCAGATTGACGCCAAGGCGGCCGAAATCACAGAGCTGCAACGGTCTCATGCCAACGAGCTGCTCAGTCTCCGGGAAAAGTATGAAGCTACCGAAGAGTTTGCGCGCAAACAAAGCGAAATCAATGAAGAGCGTGCCCGTCTCATGAAGGAGGACGAAGAACGTATCGAGGCTCTCGAAACGCGAATTAGTCAGTACGATGCCGAAAAGGAAAATATCATTCATGCGCAGATCGAGCGTCTCGAGTCACTTCGTGCCGATCATGCCAAGAACATTGCCGACCTCCAAACTCAGCACGAAAATGAGCTCAAGGCCGCCGAAGATGCCCGAAATGCAAAGGATGAGGACGTCAGGCGCAAAACGGAGGAGATTCTCCGCATCGGTGATCTTTCACAAACTGCTGCTACCGAAGAACTCGCGAAACGCGGCATCTCGCTCACGGCAGCCTTTACCGAGCTTGAAAAGGCCCGCCAGGAGCACCACGCGGACCAGGACGAAATCGCCCGTCTCAAGGGCCATTTGGCGCGCATTCTCGAAGATATGGAGCATACGGCGCCTCGCGTCAAGGACTTGCATGACCAGCACGCTCGCCAGGTCGAGGAGCTCGAACGCCTTAGCTACGCACTCAGCGAAAGCATGGAAGAGAGTGCCCGTCTTCGCGACGCACTTTCCTCCTCGAACCGTCATCGCGATCGTGCAGAGGATGCTCTGGCAAAGACTCAGCAGCAGGTATCTGACCTCACGCGCCAAGTACGCCAGCTCTTGCGGGCGCAACAGGAAGCTCGGAATGGCCGCGCTGCCCCGAGCCCGCTGGTGGCGCCCCCTCGGGCTACGGGCTACCTCAGCAAACTTGGCGGTAACTCCACTGCCGCGGATCTCGTGTCGCAGGAGCTTGCCACGTACAGTGGCATTGATGAGCTCCAGGAGAAGCACATGAAGCTCCTAGCCGTCGTGCGCGATCTTGTCATCCAGCAGGAAGAAGCTGAAGCTAAATTGCAGGAACGCGTCAACGATGCCACTGAGCAGGTGTTGCGCGAAAGCCAGGAAGAACTCGAGCGTAGTCGTGAGGATCGCAAGCGTCAAGAAGCCGTGGTCCGCGCCATTGTGATGCAGCGCAACATGTACCGCACCCTCTGCATGCAAAGCAACCAGCAGGCACTCGAGACCGGCCTTTTGCAAGACGGCGTACCAAGCGCAGCATCTGTCGGTCAAGGTGTGGCTCTTCTCAAGGATGGCCAGGCACCCACCCCGGCCAAGTCCGTGGCGGGAACCCCGGGCAAGAACCCAGCCACGCCCATGCATGGAGGTTCTGCAGCCACGCCCGGCTCCATCGCGGCGGGGACACCCATGTCGCTTCAGAGCCCCGCTCGGGCAGACGCAGCCGCTGCGGCTGCGATCAAACGGGAATATGCCGAGTTCAGGGAAGAGATGCGTAAGGACACCAAGGCTCTTCAGGACCAGCTTGACGAGCGGCGAAATGAGCTTTCCAAGGCGCGCGCAGAAGCGATCGAGAGCAAGGCAGATCTTGCTTCGGCCACCAAACAGGTCGAGTCTCTCGAGCGGTACATTGAGGATCTGCGAAGCGATCTCGCGCGGGCCCGAGAGTCCCATCAAAGTGTCACGCAGCAGCTCATGGATTCGTTCAAGGCAAACTCGTCCAGCAGCGAGCAGCTTACCGAGCTACGCGACCAGGTGAACCGCTTCGAGGAGGAGCGCTCGCAGTGGGAGGCGAGTCGCGCCACAAAGGAAGCGGAGATGGACTTTTTGCGGCAGCAAAACGAGCGTCTTCACGAGCAGCTCAACACGCAGCGCAAGATGCTCGACGCTTACAGCAGCATGGAAGAAGGCCGCGTTGCAGAGCTTTCCGCAGCGAACAAGCGGCTCTCCAAGGAGAACGATCGTCTCGAGGAGCTCCTTGAGAATTTGCGCGCTAATTCCAGCGACGAGCGCCAAGGCGCCATGACCTCCAGCATTGAGCTTTCGGAGCGAGTCAAGACGCTTGAGAGTGCGCGCACGCGTGCCGAAGATGCAATGCGCGACGCTAACGCTCAGGCGGCAGAGGCCAAGGCCTCGCTTGAAGCTGCAACTGTCCGCGAGAAGGCGCTCGAGGACCAGCTCAAGGATCTGCGCGAGCTTTTGCGAACACGGGGCGCCGCCGCGACCCCTGCCGAATCGGCATCCTCCTCATCGGCGAGCGCGTCTACCAATGGCCAGAGCGACCGGCTCACTGCGCTGCAACGCGATCTTGAGGCGCGTACCAAGGACGTGGAGACTTACCGCGCGATCGCCGCCGAGAACGAAAAGGCTCTTAACAAGCTCAGCGAGGCGAGCGACAAGATGAAGCGGGAAAAGGAGGAAGCAGTTGCCAACTTGGAGCGCGAGCGCAGCTCACTTGCCGCGCAGCTCGAGACCGCCACGCAAGAGGCGTCGAAGCGCACGGCAGAACTCACCGCCAAGGTAGAAAGCCTGCAAAAGACTGCAGAGGAGGCAACGGCTGCTTCCGCCGAGGCGGCAAGCAAGCTCCGTTCTGCGCAGGCGCTGCAAGCAACAGCGGAAGCGGAGGCCAAGCGTCAACGCCAAGCCGCGGAAGACGCCAAGACCACCTACGACCGCGAGCTTCAGCTGCACGCGCAAGCCAAGCGCGAGCTCGATGCTGCGCGCCAAGAGGCCAAGGACGCCAAGGAGCAGGCTCACAAAGCTGTCAGCGAGGTGGAAGGCCTCAAGAGCTCCCTCGAAGCTGCGCGCAAGGCCGCGGAAGAACACCGCCTGGCTCTCGAGGACCAACGCTCCCGCGCCTCGACCGAGGTTGCCGAGTACAGCCGTCAGAACAAGCTTTTGAGTGGCCAAATTGACCAACTCAATGCCCGAATCCGCGAGGCGCAAAGTTCCGGCGCCCTCGCCGAGAAGTCCGCCGATCAGCAGGGCGACGCTACGGCTTCGTCGGAAGAAAGCAAGACGGACGCCGAAGTGCAAAGGCTGCGAGAACTTCTCCAGATCGCCCAGCGGCAACGTGATCGTAAGCTTGTCGAGGCCGAGGAGATTTCCCTCGAGCTGTCGCGCGCCCAACAAGACCTTGCGCGTACCAAGGAGGACCTCAAGGTCACAAAGGAACGTCTGCAAAAAGAGGTGCAACGTCTTGGCGAGGAAGGTCGCGCGGTCTCGCTCACAGAGCTTCGCAGATTGCAGGCTGCCGATCAAGACACCACGATGTTGCGCAAAGTCAACGTTCTCTTGCAGCAGGAGGCCCAGGACAATCAGCGCGCGCGAGAGCGCGCCGAGGAACGTATTGCCGAACTTGAGGCCAAGCTGATGCCGTCGTCGTCAGAGAAGTCAAAGCAGGACTCGCGCATTGTCGCTTTGGAAGCTGACAAGGCAGCCCTGGAGAAAGAGTGCGCGGCGCTCAAGGAGCGGTACAACGGTCTTATGCAGCGCTTTGGAGACAAGATTGATCCCGCTGATCATCAGAAGGCTGTCGCAGAGCAAAAGCGTCTCAACAACGCAATGGCGAAACTCCGTACCGACTTGGAACAGGCCCGCACCGAGAGCGGCAAGCTGCGCGTCGAGCTCGAGCAAGCTAGTGCTGCCAAGGCCAACGCAGAAAAGGCGCATGCCGACTCGGAGACGAAACGAATCAAGATCCGGGACTTGGCTATTAAACATCGAAGTGACGCCCAGAACAAGGGCAAGGAGATCGAGAAGAAGAATGAGGAGATTGCTTCACTCAACAAACAGCTCGAGAGTAAGGCCGAGGAACTGAAGCAGGCCAAGGCTTCCTCGTCGGCCTCGCCTTCTGCGGGCCCTGACCTTGCCTCCTCACGCGCTGCAGTGAGTGCACTCGAGAAGCAACTCAAGGAGAAGGATGATCTCATCTCAAAGCTTCGGCAAGCTGCGCAACAAGCACCCTCCTCTTCTTCCACGTCAGCCAGCAACGTTGCTCAGCCGCCAGCCGCGGCAGCAGCAGCAGACAGCAACCTCCAGCAGAGCAAACGGAAGCGTGAGCTTAATGCTGACGCGCCTGCTTTTAGCCCGAAGGACCCGACGAATGACTCCGCTGCAGCTTCGAGTGGAGGTACGTCTCCTGCCCAAGGCAAGATGCTCTCTGGCACTGCCGGCAACGCAGATCCGCCGACCAAGAAACTGCGCTCAAGCAGTGAGGCCTCAGGTGGCTCGTCTGCCTCGGCAGCGGCTACGTCTGCTGCCGCCGCCGATGCAAAGGGCAAAGAGGGTCTTCAGGTCAGGATTGCAGAAATGAAAGCTCGCCTCTTGCAAAAGAAGCAGCTGCAGCAGCAGTCACAAGGCACTGTGTTTGGCGGCAAGCCTGCCGCTGGCGCCGGGGGTAAACAGTCCATCACCAAGGCCAAGGCTGCCGCCGCAGCAGGCCAAAATGAGGCGTCCGCAAGTACCTCGGCATCGGCAACTGGGGCGCCAAGCGACGAGGATCGCATTGCCGCTCGTGCAAAGAGGTTTGGAACGACGAGTAACCAGGCCGCTGCTGCCTTTGGCAAGGGTGCGCGGCAGCCCGACAAGAAGGATGACGTGCAGCAGCCTTCATCGTCCAGTTCGTCGGCGAGCGTATCGTCAACGGGCTCTCGGCCTGGCTTCGGCGCGGGAGTGACCTCGGGCGGATTCGGGGCTTTTGGAAAACGGGCCTCGGGCTCCGAGTCAACCTCAGGCAAGGCCTCAGGTTTTCCCGAATCTTCATTTGGGGCATCCACATTCAAACCATCGACGACATCGTTTGGTCAGTTCGGGTCTTCCTCGTCTACTTCAACTTCCTCTGGGTTTGGCGGTGCACAGGGGACTGCTGGAAAGTCCGTGGGTGCGTCTTCGGGCTTTGGCACGTCGTCGACCTCGTCTCCTGGATTCGGTGCATCGTCAGGATTTGGGTCAACGTCCTCATCCGCGTTCTCCAAGTCTGCATTTGGTGCGCCCGCATCTGGCTTTGGGTCCACAAAGCCATCGAGTGGTGGCTTTGGGTCCTCGTCTGTGTTTGGCGGCTTTGGCAAGAGCACGGGATCATCTGCGGCGCCAGCAGTGACCTCGTCTTCGTCAACTTCTCAGCAGTCATCGCAAGCGAGCCAATCCGAGCGAGAAGACCGCGCAGAGACGGCGCAGTCTGGTTCGGCCCAGAATTTGGACCCAATGCAGCACACAGGTGGTCAGCAACAGCAAGGAGACAATAGCCTACCTGCTGCCGCTGATGACGGCGATGAAAACGTTGGCGACGGTGACGGCGATGGAGGTGACTACGATGATGAACAGGTTCACATTGGTGGCAACGTCAATCAAAATAACGACGACGACGATGATGACGACGACGATGATGGCGCTGTCGACGATGAGAACGTTGACCATGCTGCTGCTGGCGGCAATGGCGATAACAACGATGAGGAGAATGACCAAAAGGTTGGCGACGACGTCGACGACGAAGATGAGGACTACAACAACGTCGCGCATATCTCCCACAGGAACGACGACGACGGAAACGACGATGATGATGAAGAGGAGGAAGAAGGGGAAGAGGAAGAGGAAGAGGACGAGGAGGAGGAAGACGACGACGACGATGATGGTGACGATGGAAACGGAGATGAGGTGGATGATGACGACGACGACGACGATGATGATGACGGCTACGACGACGTCATTCTCGTGGAGTAAAGCGTAACAGAACTAGGCAGTAAAAGCTCCTCGACCAAAAATATAATTTTTTAGTTATCGTTTTGCGTGATCAAATCGAATGCAGGTTGCCGAGGGCGATGAAGAAGATGGCAAAAAAAAAATCAAAAAATCTTTCATTGATCTTTCATTTCCTACTTTGATGAAACAAAGAAAGAGAGAAAGAAAGGCGAAGAAGAAGAAGAGCAGAGCACGCAAGCAAAGCCGCAGCGTGCAGCGGCGGGCGGCCAGCGGGGGCGCGGGCAGCAGCGCAGCGCGATGCAGGGTCCCGAGGCGGCCTTGCGCGAGGTGATAGACGTGACCGACCAGGTGCGCGCGCGGGGCCTAAACTTGCTCAAACTCCTCGAGGTCGCGAACGATGTGGGACCTCGAGAAGGCCCTGGCAGCGGGAGCGGCAGCGGCGGCGGCCCGACCGCGACTCCAGAAGCCAGACAAGCGCACGTGCTCGGGCTGCTGCAGGAACACGAAAAGGAAGTGCGTACGCTTCTGAAAACGCTGCACGAGCGCGTCGCCGAGGTCGAGCAGCGCGAGAACAAGAACAAAAAGCCCAACCAGGACGGCGAGGAGCTCAACGACCTTGACACATACGAGAGCTCGGAGGCGTCAAGATCCATTGCCATCAAGGGTGTATCGCGCGATATCGCACACTCATTGCAGAACGAAATTGCGTGGCGTGACGCCGCTTCAAAGGCTGCGAACGAGGCTGACGCTTTTTTCCACGAGCGTCTCGCGACCTTGTTTCCTGACGTTGAGGTTGGGCGTCGGCGTAGACAGCTGAAAAAGAGAGCGCGCCGCCGCAAGACCAACGCGGCAAAACGCCAGTCGGGCCTTCAAAAGGGCGGAAAGGCGCAGTCTCTGAATAATGGCATTGGCAACGGCACCGGGAGCCATCCCGTGGGAGGCACGGCTTCCGCCGCGACGGAGTCCTTGCCAAGCTTGACGCAAGTCGTCAAGGGTCTTCCAGGCCTAGCAGACTTTCACGCAGAGCATGGTGGGAGGCGTTGGAAACCTCTCAAGAAGCTTACTCTGACGTGGCGCAACGGCTTGCGTACGACTTTGCACTTTGGACCTGCGCGCAAGCGAGCAGAGCCCGGCGCCCCCTCGCAAAACGCTGCACCAAGTCAGGTACCTGCAGCGCACAGCTCATTTTCCGCACCGAATGGTGCCGGGGCTGACGATCTCTATCTGGATGGGGTACGGCTCGTTTGGGTCTCGGCAGACTCGCAGTACACGTTTGTCGACACTACTCGCTTGGCTGAAGCCAATGCAAACTCTTCCGCCTTTGCGAGCGAAATGGCCGCGCAGGCGCAGCAAAAACATTTTATGTGGCTTCGTGAACACAGCGAAGTCGAGGCCACGCACAAGCTCTTAAGGTGGCTCGCAGCGCGTGTACAATCCGGTCCTGAGAGCTTCCCACGATAGACACATTTTTACAAATGAAAACGAACGTGTTTGACTCTTCGATGATGGCGATGCTTTCCAATGTAAGCAGGAATTCCGTATTGCATAAGATTGATAGAAAAGGTTTAAATCAAAATTTTCGAGGCGTCAAGGTCTGCAGCGTTTGATCTCATACATTTGCTTCGGAGACAACGTGCAGAGTTTGCATTCTTCAGCAAAATTATCGCGAACCGAAGCGATTGCGCACGTCTCACAGTATCCTAAGTAGCTCCCGAGCTGACGATCGCATTTGCTGAAGAGCTTCAAATTTGGGCATGCAATGCACGTAAGCAGTGCGTTCTGCGAATCGTCTTCGTCGATGCAGCCCATCAAACCCTCTACCCAGCTGTCGCCTGGGCACAACGGAGGAGCTCCACGCGGAGCGCGGTGAATTTCAACCAATTTTCGGAGCCCGCCGTCCTCAATCGTTCCAGAGAGCCGACTGCCGGTGCGGAAGAGGTTGTTGGCACGGTCTGCCACGCCTTGAACAAAGTCAGCGAGAGCGCGTTCCCCGGATGAGTGTCTGAGAAAGCTTGCCTCGGTCCATTTTGCTTGATACACGACCAGCAGTATGGCCGTGAGCCACTTGAGAAGCACGGGCGTCATGTGGAGGATTCTTGAACAAGGGAGAAGTTATGCGTATGCACGGATGCTTTTCTTAATGCTTGTGAAATAGGGGGAAAAAGAAAAAGAAAATAGGAGAAGAGTTGAGGTTTTGCTTGCATCTCAACGATCATTGTTGCTCGATCGTGCCTTGCGCGCGGCGACGACGAAAAAGGATCGTCCGCCGTCAGTTGCTCGCTCCCCAAGCCCCTGCACTGCTCTTCTGTGCTTGCTGGCATGCTGAATCCGGGACCTTGACGCGAACATGGTTGGAGTGGCATAACCAACTGTGGGTGCATCGGGTACATTGAACTCATTCTGTTTTGTAAGCGGGACAATCTGGCTGGCTTGCACGACCAACCAGGGCAAGACAAACTTGTCGACAGAAGAACATTGTTTCCTGTGCATAGAACAAGAACTGTTCGCGCTCGTTACAAAGGGAAAAGTACATATTACTCAAGTTCTCTCTCACTAGGATATTGTAAATAGGTCGGTGTTCACGACAGTTGCAGCGGATCAACGCCAAGGTTGCTCTCGTCAAATGTGTAGTCGCGCTGTAGCATTCCACACGCGGCGAGCGCGCGCCAAAGACAGAGAGGTAAGCCTGCATAGAAATATGAAGGAACAGCCGAAGCCAGTACGTATCGCGTTGTGGGACTCAGGATCGCCATATTCGTGCGGAGAAGCGAATTCGACAGCATTGGGGCTCGTTGCTGCTGCGCTTCACCAGCTAATGACTGCGCACGGATTTCGTGCAGAACAGAGGAGAACTTGCGAGCCTGCAGAGCAATCTCGCGCAGCCCGCGTCGCTCAGCAATCATGGTTGCAAAGAGCAACCGTACTACATGACCGACAAAGCGCTCAAGTACCACGGCAGCAACTAAAATTCCAAAGCCGGGCAAGAGTCTTTCCTCTTGGATTGTGAAAGCGCCGAGGTGGGGGATATGTTTCTCCAGGTACTGATCGAGCGGGAGAAAGCCACCGTTTTCGATCAAATGCGTCGTAAATGCACGCAGATCGAAAGATGCGGCGACAATCATGAGACAGAATACGTCGACAGCGCTCCACGCGTTGAGCACCTCAATGGCGCGCATAAACTGCACCTGGTCGGATGGAGCCCAGGGCACGAGCCAAAGGAGCACCAAACCCACCAGGTGTACAAGAGGCATTGCAATGACAAAGAAGCCGATGCCAAAACTCAGAGCACCAGGGGGGTCGCCGTTCAGTCCTGCGCCCTGAATAACGCCGGGAAGGGCGACGACACTCAGCGTAAGGTTTCTTGACTCTTTGGGAATTAAAATATCCCCCACAATCCCAGAGCGCTCAAGCGTGATAATGGGTGTGGAGAGGCCAACACCCATAAGTGCCAAGGCGGTCACAAGTAATGTGAGCACAACTGCCTTGCCAAAAAGGGTGCAACGGTAAAAGGTTCCCGGCGTTGGCGAGAAAATATGATTCTGGCAAGCCTCAGCACCGAGCAGCCGATAAAAGGCAACCTGACGCTCGACAGAGCGCTCGGTCCACAATGCGTCGCCAGCGAGTTCCATGTCGTGACGAGAATTTAAATTTGGATCTGTAGGAACTCGGAGTGTATCGTGCACGTCCAGGGTATCTTCCAAAGAGCGTCGCTCTGACATGGGCTGTTGGCATTCTGGAGAAATGGCCGCCTCTTCATTTGAAAGGAGAATTGTTCCTCCACGGCTTGCATCCAGCCTGCCAGCGGGCAGAGCTCCATCGTCTTGCTCTGCCTGGCCATGTTCATTGTCATAATCCGAGTACGAAGAAGAGGAGGAAGAAGAACCTTGAATGACCCAGCTCCGCGTTTCGCCTTTACGATTTGTTGATTCCTCGCGGCGTCTCTCTTCCCAAGATTTTGCGAGACGATGAGCCGAGAGGTTTGCCTGGCCCATGAGAAGCGAGAGAATGGCAGAGATCGCGTATCCGTAGGTGCCGAAACCGGGCTGAATTGCGAACGAAATGCGCACACGAAGCGCATGGGATCGTTGAATGATGAGCGGAGCGAGGAACCACGGCACAACAATGTCGCGTTCGAAATAATTGGACACGCAGAGAATGGCAAGAATGTAAAGATTTGCGAGAGAGATTTTACCCAGCGCATCGAGCCACGAATAAAGACGACCGCGAAGGACTTCATCAGCGGGAGCGTACCAAAGTATGGACCAAATGAGCACTTTGATGCACGGCCAAATAAAGATGGATACGAGGATGATGAGCCCGATAAAGACCGCTCCACCATCGAACAGCGCTTGAAGTGTCGTGATTGGGCTAAAGTCGATCATGTGCTGTATCACGGTAAAATTACTCGGCATCAGCTCTTGCCGAGACGGGATGTTACCTTGGAGCGACTCTCTACCAGCGAATTCGAGAAGGAGACCGGCAAGCCGCTGCGCTGCGGAAGTGTTGTCGAAATGCACATTGTGGGGGAGTTTGATTTCATCGACACGAATCAGGTTTCCGAACGCCGTCCCGTTCATGATCCAGAGACCAAGGACGACCGCATGAGCAATGTTGAGAAGCGGAGGAATGGTATTGATGAGGTGTCGCACGCAGGCGCCGCGCTTTCGCCAGCGTCGACGAAAGGCCCCATACAATGAATAGTGCCGGTCAGAGCGAAAATGTGAAAGGATTTCGTGCTCCGAGGCCGCTTGCAGGGTTTCGTATTGGCTTGCCCCGGCGCTCGCGTCTGTGCCCGGGGGCAAAAGTCTCTCACGAAGATCAGCTTCGTCCATTCGATGGCCTGCAGGTATTCCGGCCCTGCGCTCTGCGAAAGATTGCTGATGTTCTTCGCCGGAAGATTCGATCGAGTGCGCGAGGTACGGTGAAGCTGGGAGATTCGCGCCGAAGAGGGGCGAGTGCGAGTCAACGAGGACCCGCGGTACTTCTTTTCGATGTGCGCGCGTGACCCGGCGTGCAAATGCAGCTTCGTGCCACTTGAGGCCAAAAAGAATGCTTGCAAAAAGTGAACCGATCATGGCTCCAATTGCCAGCGCGAAACTCGGGCCAGGAAAGAGACATTGCATTCGACCATCGAAATTGCGTTGCTCCCAAATTGAGTGAAGTGAAGGCATCTGATACATGCAGCTGACGCCCTTGTACTGGAGTCCGAAGCCAGAGGCGAGCGCCGCAATGTGCTCGTCATCGAACAGCGGGGAAGTTTGCATGACAACGAAGGTGGCGACTTCTAGCATCAAGGCGGTCGCGGCGCAGAGCGTGGCGCCAATGCTACTATGAAGTTGCGCCTTGAAGCGAGACGTTGCATGAGCGAGCATTCCGCAAGCAAGCGCAGCTCCTCCCAAAGCAATTGCGGCTAGAATAAGAACTTGGGCAGCGTTTGTTCTCGTGCACATTTCGTCACGGAACTTGGGGGTCATTGGGACTCTGCCGCCATCGAGGGTTGGAATGTGTGTGGAGGGAGCGCAGTAGGCCTCAAAGGAGGACCGCGCTTGGCCTGCTTGTGGCGAGCACTCAAGTTTGAGCGCTGGAATGTCATCACCCCATCGGTAGCTCGTGATGAAGATGCCTTCGCCAAACCAGCAGAACTGATCGACGAGTTCGGTGCGGCTTACGAGCCACATTGGCACGATCGCTGTAAGGATCGCGCATATGAACCCAAAGCCGCCAAAGGCGAGACCTCCCGCCACGAACCCTCGCGCCATGGCTATTTGCGCACAGTTCTGACAGACAAGGCACGTATAAGAAAGTGGATGGCACAAGCGCTGGCTGGTTCAAAGGGGGTTTGCCAGAACCGCTGCACCACCTCTGCGCCGGCGAGCGCCGGCACTTAGCCTCCGCCTCCCAGCGTCCGGGACGTAAGGTATGAATATTGGCGGCTCAGCTTGGCAAAAACTTTTGGCCCAGCGGACTCGAAGTTGAGCTTGCCTCGACGACCTACGGCGCAAACCAAGGGCAGAGTTTTCTCGTACCGGACACCGCTCTCGAGACCTGCTTCTTACCATATGCACTGCGCATGTGTTCGGTAGCAGCAAGAGATCATCTCCCCAATGCCACGCGGGGCTTTGAAGCCGCCAAAGCAAGTTGCAACAGAGCTATGATAAGAAAGGAAGAAAGCAAGCACGCATGAAACGGCCACAGATCGCCCGTAGAGCTTTCACGAACAGCCCGTGTCGCTGGCAAGAAGCTTGGCGCAGTCGTTCCCACCTCTGATCGCTGTCTCTGCGTGCCCTAATCGTGCTACTTCTGGCTGCTGGCCGCACTTGCAAAGGAGTTGCGCGCTTTGCAAATGGGTTGTGCAAATTGGGGTTCTTCAGAGTCCAGAGGTTCCATCGGCATTTTGGCAGAACCACCCACCACTGGCAGGCAGTGCTGCCGACGCTGCTGCTGCTGCTGGAGGCAGGCCAAGCAAGACGAGGCGAGGCGAGGCGAGACGAGACGGAGACTCTCCGTCGCAGACTCCAATCTTGCTGGTGCTGGTGCTGCTGGCGAGGCAAGGCCGCGGGCCCAGAACACAGGCCGAGGGACCTGGCTTGGCTGACTTGGCTTGGTTGGCTTGGTGTGGAAGAAGATGGCGAGCTTTATGGCGGCGACGCGCGGCGCGCGCGTCCTCGGAGGTGCTCTGGCCAGGCAAGCTATGCCTGGCCAGCGGCAGACCGAGGTCGCAGCCCTCGCGGCGATTGGCATGCAGACGCGTGGCCTCGCGGGGGAGGCCAACTCGGAACTTCTCCGCAACATTGGCATCTCGGCGCACATTGACAGCGGCAAGACGACCCTGACAGAGCGCATTCTCTTTTACACGGGCCGCATTAATGCCATCAACGAAGTCAAGGGCAAGGACCCGAACAAGGGCGCCAAGATGGACAGCATGGAGCTCGAGCGTGAAAAGGGCATCACGATTCAGTCTGCCGCCACCTATACCCAGTGGAAGGACACGAACATCAACATTATTGACACACCTGGCCACGTCGACTTCACCGTCGAGGTCGAACGCGCACTGCGCGTGCTGGACGGTGCCATCATGGTGCTCTGCAGTGTGGGCGGTGTGCAGTCGCAGAGTATCACCGTTGACCGTCAGATGAAGCGCTACAATGTCCCGCGCGTCGCCTTCATCAACAAGCTCGATCGCATGGGCGCCAATCCGGACAAGGTCCTTGACGCCATTCGCGAGAAGCTCCGCCTCAACGCTGCCATGATGCAGGTCCCAATTGGCCTCGAGGAGAATCACGATGGCATTGTGGACATTGTGGACCAGGTGGCGTACACCTTTCACGGCCCCAATGGCGAGGAGGTGCGTAAGGGCCCGATCCCGGAGGATCTCGCGGACAAGGTTGAGATGCGCCGCATGGAGCTCCTCGAGCGCCTCGGCGAGGTCGATGAGGAAATGGAAGAGTTTTTCCTCATGGAGGAAATGCCGGAGCCCGACGCTCTGCGCGCCGCCATCCGCCGCGCGACCATTGCCAACACCTTTGTGCCCGTCTTTATGGGCAGCGCTTTCAAGAACCGTGGCGTGCAACCACTTCTCGACGGCGTGGAGAACTTTCTTCCGTCCCCGCTTGACATGAAGTACAGCTACCTCGATCTGGCTGACGAGGAGGCGAGCAAGCCCCTCGCCTGCGACGCCAAGGCACCTCTGGTCGCCCTCGCCTTCAAGCTCGAAGAAAGCCGCTTTGGCCAGCTTACCTACGTGCGTGTCTACCAGGGTTCCCTGAAGCGCGGCATGTTCATCCGGAACTCCACCACGGGTAAGCGCGTCAAGCTGCCCCGTGTCGTGCGCATGCACTCGGAGGAGATGGAAGATGTCGACGAGGTTGGCCCTGGCGAGATCGCCGCCCTCTTCGGAATTGAATGCAGCTCGGGCGACACCTTTTGCGACGCTGATATCAAGGACTTTAACCCGTCCATGTTGACCATGTTCGTTCCAGAGCCTGTGGTGAGCCTCGCGATCAAGCCCAAGGACCGCTCGGACTCGAGCGGCAACTTTGGAAAGGCGCTGCAGCGCTTCCAACGTGAGGACCCGACCTTTCGTGTCAAGGTCGACAACGAGAGCAAGGAGACTATCATTTCCGGTATGGGCGAGCTGCACCTCGAGGTCTACCTCGAGCGCATGCGCCGTGAGTACAAGGTCGACACCATCGCTGGCATGCCCCAGGTCAACTACCGTGAGACCATTACGCAGCGTGCCGAGTTCAACTACACGCACAAGAAGCAATCTGGTGGTTCCGGTCAGTTCGGTCGCGTTGAGGGTTACATTGAGCCTCTTTCTGAGGAGGAGATCCAGGAGGGCAAGGAGTTTGTCTTTCTGAACCAGATGATCGGTAACGCCATTCCGCCAGAGTACGTTTCCTCCGTGGAGAAGGGATTCCAGGAGTCCATGGAGAAGGGCGTCATTGTTGGCCATCCGCTCCAGGGCGTCAAGGTTGTGCTCGTCGATGGTTCGGCTCACTCTGTCGATTCGAACGAGATGGCCTTCAAGCTCGCTGCTCGCGGTGCTTTCCGCCAGGCCGTGAACGAAGCCGGCCCTGTGGTGCTCGAGCCCGTCATGAAGGTCGAGATCCAGGTTCCCGAAGAGTACCAGGGTACGGTCGTCGGTGGCATCAACCGTCGCCGCGGCACCATTCTCGAGTCCGACATGGAGGACGATCTTGCGACGATTCAGTGCGAGGTTCCCCTCAAGGAAATGTTTGGTTATTCGACGGAGATCCGCTCGGCGACTCAGGCCAAGGGCGAGTTCACCATGGAGTTCAAGGCTCACGAGGCTATGCCTCAGCACGAGGCCGAGGAGCTCATCCGCAAGTACAAGGAGGCCGAAAACGACTCCTAAACAATTCTGGCTCCGGTCATTCTACGCGATGCTTGGACATCTGTCACAGCCTCCAGAAAGTACATGCGTTTCTGCGATACCGCCACTTCCAAACCACATTCTCCAGGCACACAGAATGACAGATTGATTGACAGACAGAAGGGCGCGTATAAACGTCCTCTCTCTTCATTTTTCTTCTTTTCCAGCTTTGGCAATCCCAGCTCCTCCTCCCTCCTCCCTTCTACTCCTCGTTCTCCCACTCCCCCAAACCTCAGGCGATTAGGCATTCCGCATCATCAGAGACTTCTTCCGTGAGCGTGCTCGACGGCTGGCTCGCATGGTGTCGCAGCGAGCCATCGTCTCATCGTCTCCTGCCTGATCTCACAGACACTACGACCCTTCATGGACGTGCCGGGCATTCGTCTGTCTACAAAAACAAAAGAATCTTTCGTCCTGGCTGATTTAGATTAGTACATGCTCTCGCTCTCGCTCTCGCTCTCGCTCTCGCTCTCGCTCTCACTTCCGCTCTCACCGCTCGTTCTCGTCTTCAATTAGTTCTCCACCCTTTTGGCTCTTCCAGCTGCTCTTGCATATTTCTTTCTTGCAGCAGGCTCTTGCGCTTTGCGTTCGCATTGCGCTTGCGTCGATCTCCCCACGCTGGCCCCGCTCCTCGAGCTCTTCTTGGCCGCCGCCGCCGCCGCCGCCGATGAGGCGCTGCTTTGCACCCAGGACCACACCTTTCTTCCCTTTTTTTCCCTCGCGGCCGCGGCGCCGTGCTCCCCACTTGCAGCGCGCATAGAGCACTTGCGCGGCGCGCATAAGCCACTTGCGCGGCGCGCATACGCCACTTGCGCGCCCCGCCGGCCGCCGGTGGCCGCCGTGCGTCCATGGCGGCCGCAAATCTGGACAAGACGCGCGGCGGCGCGAGCAAGAGCGCGGCGGCGGCGGCGGCAGCGCGCGAGGAGGACAGGGCAGCGCAGGGCGCGGAGGAAGGGCGCGCTCTCCGCGGCGCTGCGACTGACCGCGAGGGAGGTCTCGACGGGATTGATTGGCTGGATTTCATTTCGACCTGGCCAGGCCGAAGGAGACCGAGGCCGCGACGCTTGTGGCTGCGGAGGAGAGCGCGCTCGAGCGCGGCGCTGAGGAGGGAGACCGCGATCGCGAAGGAGACCGGGACTGCTGGAGGAGCAGAAAGAGCGTAAAATGGGCAAGAATGATAGGTTCTTCCAGAAGGGCGACACGATCACCTTGCCTGGCACGATGATCTTCAATACGCCAGATGCGGCCGCGAAGGCAGACAAGCTGCTTGGTCCAGACTCAGAATGGAGGACAGAGATCTATCAAGGCGTTGTCACGGGCGCCTCTACAAATGCGAGAGTCGCAGAGTTTAGGATTGAAGGCAAAAAGATCATCAGCAAGTACACCATCAGCAAGCTCAACAAGTTTTCCAGAGCGCTCAACGCAGCGACTGCGCGTGAGAACTTGACCAAGCTCGAACGAAAGGCCCTCAAGAAGAAGAGAAAGGAGGAAAAGGCAAAACTGCGAGCGCTTCGTGGGGCCAATGGTGCGGGCGACGGGAGTAAAGAGAATGGCCAAGTCGAAACCGAAAGTAAGGTCAGCAACGGCAAGGTCAAGGAACGTTCGCAACGACCTGACGAACCTGCTTCGCCCAAGGCAAAGGTTCCCAAGTCACCCTCCAAGCACGACCGCTCCCATTCTGAAAAGGCTGTCGATTCACCGAAGAAGAGTCCAGCCAAGAGAGCGCAGATACAAAAGTCGATTTCTTCTGCCAAGCCCGCCACGACAAAGCAGCGGCGCGAGGTCGCGAGCAGCGACGAAGAGCAAAGCAGTAGCAGCGAAAGCGGCGAGGAAGAAAGCGGAAGCGGTGAGGAAGAAAGTGGAAGCGACGAAAGTGTCAAGAGCAGCGAGAATGATGACAGTGACGACAGTGACGCGAGCGAAGACGATGAAGAGAGCGAAAGCGACAGCAGCGAGGAGCCCGCGCCAAAGCCTTCCAAAACAGTTTCCAGCAAACCGTCGACCCCAGTCAAAAATGTTTCTGCTTCACAAACCGCGGCACTTGAGGCATCGCCTCACTCAAAGAAGAATCTGGTCGGATCCCGCGTCTCTGTGGAGGCTAAACGCGTATTTCATGGAAGGGAAGGACGGGCAGCCTTTGGGCCGCGCTGGACGAAGAAGAGGATAGAGGGAACGGTCATCGAGGTGCTGGAACGCTCGCGAATTGTGGAGTTCGATCTCCCTGGCGGCCGGACCTCCAAGGTGAAGCTTGCTTCGAGACTGCTCACTCCCATTGAATCCAAGGGCCAAGACGCGTCAGCATCTGGCGCGTCGAAAGTCTCTTCGAAGCCAGGTTCTACGAGTGCAAAGAAACGCCGCGTGGCGGATGCTGACGACCAGGAGTCCGACAGCGAAGAAAGTGAGAGCGACAGCGGCAGTGGCGAGGAAGATGGCCAAGGGAGCGACAGCGGCAGCGACGATGGCAGCAGCGACGATGGCAGCAGCGATGGCAGCAGCGACAGTGGTGAAGAGGACGACGAAGAGAGTGACAAGGCCGTCTCCAAGCCAAAGAAAAAGGCAAAGGAGTCCACGCCATCTCCAGTGAGCGCTGGCCCTTCTCAGCCAGTCGATCATGGTAAAAAGACAATGGAGGCGAAGAAGACAAAGAAAAAGCCTTCGGATGCCGAAGAGGGTGACTCAGGCGCCATCGCTGCCGCCGCGCCCGCAACAACGACAGCGACAGCGACAGCCACCAAGACCTCCAAAGGAGGCAAGAAGTTTGATATTGGAGACCCCGTCTGCGTTGCTGCAGAAAAGTTTCTCAAGGCCCGAGAGGGAAAGGCAATTTTTGGTCCGTCGTGGAGGTCCGTGGTGGTTTCCGGATCTGTCACAGCTATTCTTCGATATGCCCGTCGGGTGAAAGTAGATTTCGGTCAAGGTCGAGTTGAAGAGCGCGACATCTCAAGTCGCCAGCTTCACCCAATTGGAGACATCGAAGCATTGAAGGCTTCAGCCGTAGAGTCTGCACAAGAGCGCGCTAAAGCATCGCTTGCGTCTGCCAATGCAGCTTCCGCGTCCGCCGCACCCACCTCAAAGCCTGCAGAGAAGAATGCAGCAGACGCGGCAGCTTCAAATGGTAAAAAGAAGAAAGACAAGCAGAAGAAGGACGCCAAGGCCAATGAAGAAGAATCAAAGAAGAACGACAGCAACAGTGACAGCGATGACGACTCCAGCAGCAATGACAGTGACAGCGATAGTGGCAGCGGAAGCGACAGTGGCAGCGGAAGCGACAGTGGCAGTGGAAGCGGCAGCGGCAGCGACAGTGACAGCGATAGTGACAGCGATTCCGATAGTGGTGTCAACGCTGAGGAATCTGGCGAAAAGGGTAACGCGAACAAGAAGAACGTCAAGAGCACGGAGCCCGAGGTCGCAGCGAAAAAGGGGTCAACGAGAAAGTTCCCAATTGGTGCCAACGTCCGCTGCTTAGCGAAACGCGCCTTCGACGGCCGAAAGTTACGACGCATTCTCGGTCCTGACTGGAGAACCCAAAGCTTAAAAGGTGTGGTCGTAAAGTATCAAGGGGCTGCCTCTTGTGTTGTAAAGTTCTCTCTTCCCGGCGGATCTACGGAGGAAAATGCGATCAATCCGCGCTGGCTTGCAGAGGCAGGGGAGAGTGCAAGCAAGACCACGACCGGCAATAAAAAGAGCACTGCTTCCGTCACCGCTGTCGCCAAGAGTACCGACAGCACAAGAACTGCACCAGCTGCACCCAAGAGTGCGTCAGCTGCACCCAAGAGCGCGCCGGCGTCAGAGCAAGCGGCGAGCGTCGGATCCAAAAATTTCTCACGTGGAACGGAGGCATGTGCCAGTTTAAGCATCGTTCAGTCCCTCAAGAACGGCACGTCCGTAAAAGACGCGGACGCGGATTCGAATCTGATCAAGGGAAAAATTATTGAGGATATCAAGCGTTCTCGAGTCGTTGATTTTGAGATGCCAGACGGAAGCACGGCCCGAGTCAAACTGGGCGCTCGATGGTTGCGGCCCATCGCGGCAATGGATGCATCTGGGCACGAATCCGCGGCCGCCCCTCCTAACGGCGCCTTGAAGAGAAAGCGCAAGGACTCTGTTGACCATCCCACGGACGATGACAATGTCGGCGCTGCAGAGAACGGCAGCCAAAAAGAGGCATCAACAACCAAGAAGAAAAAGAAGGAC
Source organism: Aurantiochytrium sp. KH105 (assembly GCA_003116975.1). Lineage (NCBI taxonomy): Eukaryota > Bigyra > Thraustochytrida > Thraustochytriidae > Aurantiochytrium > Aurantiochytrium sp. KH105. The sequence goes on along the minus strand of BGKB01000261.1, from coordinate 25,723 downwards.
AATAAGAGAAAGTCGATGGAGGCAGAGAGTGCGTCTGCAGGCCCGACCGCCGCAGCAGTGCCGCAGCAAAGCGACGCAGCCAAGAGTGCAAAACTCGGCGCTTCCATTGATGTAGGGACAGAGGTCGAATGGGTCATCGCGGAAGGTGTCAAAACGGACATTCGAAACTCGATGGGATTCAAGAGGCAGCCCGCGATCCAGTTCGACCACGGCAAGGCCGATAACATGGACCGTTCACCGATGGACTATTTTCTGGCATTCTTTCTCGGGGACTCGAACACGAAGAAACTTTTGCGCTTCACTTCGGAGCGCCTCAAGCATCATGGGTTGCCTGCGCTGACCAAGAAGGATCTCTTTACGTACCTTGGCGTCGTCCTCGCGCATACGCACTCTCCTCGCGTTTCGCGGTCTTCTCTCTGGGTGGACAGTGCGCACGTTGCATACAAGACTCCGAATTTGTCGCGTTTCATGAAGCTCGAGCGTTTCAAGCACATTTGCGCTTCTCTCTCGTTCGTGGACCTTGCTAGCGAGCAAAAGAATCAGTCCGCCGCAAGCGCGACCACCAACGCGAAACAAGCTGCTGCGAGCGCTTCAGTCGCCGCGCTGAGGAACGTTTTACCTCTTGTGCAGTGGTTCAATGAGCACCGCAAGGCAGTCATGCTTCCTGGTGCACGCCTTCATGGTGATTCGATGCTCTCCAAGTGGAACAACGCCGATGAAAGGTTTGTGGACAATCCTTCGCACGCAAAGAAAATCAAGCGCGCGGGCAAGCCTCTTGGTGTTGATCTTTTTGGATTGTGCTGCTGTGACACGATCATGACGGTCCAACTTGATCTTGTAGACGTTGCTGGCGCATTACGAGGAAAGTTTGACGCTGCCGGGCGCGAGAGGACAACGGCTACCCTCATGCGTCTTGCAGAACCCGTGGCCGACTCGGGCCGGACCGTAATCGCGAGCCCATTGCTGGCCTCTGTGGAATCCGCCGTCCACTTGAAGAAGAATATGGGCCTCTTCATGATGGGCCAAGTCAAGCACGCCGACGACCTCTTTCCGCAAGAGTACATCGTCCAGGAGCACGAATACGCCAAGCGTGGCGACTCCGTGTTTTTGCAAGCGGATATAGCAGGGGTTACCACGTATGCCGCCGGGTGGAATGATGGCAAGCCCAAGCCACTCGTCTCAACATGTGGCACCACAGGCGCCGGTGCCCCTCGCCTCAAGAAACGGCGCAAGAGTCTTGGCAGCACGAATGCTTCCGCTGCGATCGAGATTCCGCGCGACGCCATGTCTGCTGAATACTATCCGAACGCCTCGACCATCGACCTGCACTCTTACTATCAGCACGAGCTCCTGAACCTTGACGGGTGCCTTGCATCGAAGCGCTGGGAGCTGCGTATTTTTGCGACCATTCTCGGCGTTTGCGTTACCGATGCCTTTTTCGCTTCACAGTACTTTTGTCCCAAGACGAGCAAGAATCGCTGCAAGGACTTTGAGGAATTTGTCATGGTACTCGAGGACGGTCTTCTTGCAAACTCTACTTCTTCCTCTTGATCGTGTTAGGAATCAAGATGTGTACGTACTTGCACCAGGGCCACTTTATTCATGGCATCATAACGAAAGAACAACAATCTTAATACCTTTTCACGATACACATGTGTGTAGCTTGGAGGACGCACCGACACGAAAACGAGACCAATCTAGCTGGTGGTCTCGCAATCTCACACGTTGACATCGAGCATCGCAACGCCAGCGGCAGCGAATACGGCGATAAAAGAGCATTGCGATGCACCAGAATCCGTCGTCGATGAAGCATTACTCGCTTGTCGATTGGCAAAGGCGATTCGTTCAATAGGTCCGATAAACCACGGATGGTCGAGTTGGCCGTAGGAGGAGCGAGAATCGAGTACCAAGACGACGTCGTTCATAGCCTTCCCCTCTGGCGCATTCGAGGAGGGAACCTGTAATAGCAATGCCCCTTGATCATGCGCTAATCCACAAATGACAAGATTGGGCGCATCTTTGCGGTCGAGAAGAGCGCCTGCGGTGAACACATGGTCTGGGTCGGCCAAGGCTGCTGCATCGCTTTGCGGGGCCTGAAAGGAAAATACTTTCTCGCCCGTGGCAACGTCCCAGGCCCCGACCTGGCCGGCACGAGTCCATGCGTAGACGAGCTGGCGCGAGGCCGTCAATTGCATTCCTAGCACAGGGCAAGTAAACGACTGCAAGACGCGGAGTGGCTGACCCCACACCAAATCCCACGAACGAATTGAGCCATCTGAGCTAAAAGAGAGAACAACTTCCTTGTCCTCGACAGGGCCAAGGTGTTCGACGCCTAGAACGCTGGCCTCGTGCCCTGTGAGCATACGGATCTCCAGACCATCGTCCAGATTCCAGCAACCTGTTTTCTCGTATTATTTCTCAGACGTCAGTCACACTTGTTCACAAATCCTTCTTGTACACCTCGACGCATCCCCTTCTTCCCCTTTCCTCTTTTCCTCTCTTCCCACTCGTGCGCGTGTGCGCGCCTCCCTGTCAATCTTTTATAATGAAATTGGGAGGGGGGGACCCTGGCTGGAAACTTACGAATAGTATTGTCTGCTGAGGCAGAGAGAAAGACCTTTTCGAGATTCACGGCAGCGATTCCGCCTACTGCAGAAAACGCCGTGACAGTATCCTTGTGTCCTCGAAGTCGGAACACCATCTTACAGGTCTCAAGATCGTACACGTGCACGAACTTGTCACGCCCACCCGAAAAGAGTAGGTTGCCATCGATGCGCAAGGCCTCCACGCGAGAAATGTGAGCCCCAAAGCTACAAATCTGTTTCCACGTTTGCTTGTCCCAAAGAATGACGGTTTGATCACCGCTCCCCGTTGCCACCACATTGTCGTTGGCACAAACTGCGCTCACCTCCCCCGCGTGCGCCTTGATATTTTGCGCAACAAGGCCTGTCAACGCTTCAACAACAAAGACAGTCCCAGTCTTGCATCCATATATGTGGTGTTCAGGAGTCACCGAGAGGGCAGTCACAGTTGCTTTGCGGAGCTGGTGCTCATCACTCTCGCTCTCGCTTTCTGGCCCCTCGGTGGGCGCCTCGCTGTGTCCGGCGATGTCAGACTCACCACCCGCATCCGGCTGCTGCGTTCGAAGCGCCGACGTCTCCTCTTCGAGGCCTTCAACATCCCACCAGAGCACGGACTTGTCATCGCTAGCGCTAAGAAAGGCGAAGCCGCTCTGTCCTGCAGCCTCTGAAGAGCTAAATTGCTCATCAACACGAATAATGGCATTGACAGCGTCAGCATGACCAACGAGATCAGCTACCATCGTTGCGCCAGCAGCGCCTGTATCTTCTGGAACATGCCAGACTTTAAGGGTGCGATCGGACGATGCGGAAACAAGGAGGTCATTCCACACGCACAGAGAGCGGATCTCGCCCTTGTGTTGAGCAAGGGAGACGAGTGTCTCCACGTTGGTGCTCGAGCCTTCGTTCCAGTCGGAGAGACCCCAAATCCGAATTGTGAGATCTGCCGATCCCGTGGCAACTCGCAGCATCGAAGAAGCTTGCTCCGCAGTGGCTGGGTCGAGAAAACGGATGGCTGTCACATTGTTCGAATGGCCACGAAGCACAATTGGGTCAGGATTGTCGGCCGGACGCAAGTTGATCCAGACATGGCCAAGTCCATCGTCGGCGCAGCTCGCTACGTGCAGCAGGCAATCTTCGGAGCTTGAGAAATCCTGCGGCATGGCCAAGTCCACGTCTAGGCACCAACCTTGGTGAACATTTTGAAAGCTATGCAAGACTTTGCACTCTGGCAGGCTCCAAACAAGTACCGTGCCATCGTCTGCTCCAGAGGCCGCAAAGGAACTCGTGCAGCAGAGCGCTCGGACAGAGTCCTTGTGTTCGGCAAAGGTGGCCACGGCTTCGAATTCGCTCGCTTCGTTAAGGCGCCAAAGCTTGCAGGTCGTGTCCAGCGAGGCCGAAACGAGGACATTGAGCGCGGGGACAAATTGCAGGCCGTTGATGCCCCAACCAGCGTGCGCTGGCGTAGACGAGAGAATGTGTCCCGTCTCAGAAGACACAAGCGCTAAGATACCCTTGGATCCCGCGCAGGCAAAGCGCTGGGGACGGCCCGTGCCAGAGATGGATTGCAAAAAACCGAGATCGAGACCTTTATAGCGATGCATGAGGGGGTCCATTGCGCTTGCAAGAACAGGCCAGCGCGCACAGGGTCCGCCACTCTGTCCAGCGAGAAGTTTTCGCAGTGAAGAGAGGTTGTGCACGAACATGTGGAAATAGCGATCTCCTCCGGCTTGTACCCCCGCAAGCTTATTCCACAGTAGTTCGCTGGCAAGCTGTTTTCTGCGGGCAGGGTCTGTCTTCAGGACAAGGGCACGTGAGCTACGAACGGCGCGCGATATGGCGCTGACGCATTGCGGGGCTTCAGATTCAGCGATTGTCAGATCCACGTCCACAAGGCTACGAAAGACGGCATCCTCGTTGCTAAGAAGCTTGGCAAGCACCCAGTTTACGTTTACCACGAGAAAGTACACCTGAGCACGCCGGTCGGCAACGACCATGTGGCGCGCGAAGTGCGTCAGCACGTACGAAGAGGCGTTCTGCCAGGGTCTGCCTCCGGAGCGACGAAAGATTCCGTCTACGAGGCTGCTGTGTAGGGCAGTGAGGTCTTCCTCTGACCACGCTTCGCGCATACCGCGCACGTCTTCATCGCTAAGGCACCGCCAGCTGGACGTGTCGGGTGGAGATGGGCCACTAAGTTCGACGAGGGTCGCGAGTTCACTTGGCTCGGGGAGCTCCTCATTGGCCGGGAACACCGCGAATCTCTTCCACGCCAGACTCCAAAGAAGGTTACCTGTCTTGCCCCTCGCGTCGCCGGCGTCGTCTTCCAGCCCCGCCGTCCCCGTCGTCACGATCAGCTGTTGCCGTCTTCCTCCGGCTGCGGCCTCGCTCGCACCGTCCGCGGCACTCGCAGCGTCCGCGCCGCAAGCGTCCCTGACCAGTACCTCGACATTCCTTTCTGCGAGCGCGACGCTCTTCGTCTTGAGCTCCTCCGCTACGGCGAGGCCGAGCTTCCTGCGTCGCTCCTTCGCCTCCTCCGGGGCCCCGTCCCCCTCCTCCTCCGCCCCCTCGTCGTCGTCGTCGTCCTCCCCGGGGACCACCACGTGCACGTGCGGGCGTCGTCCTGCTCGGCTCTGCTCGACCTCGCCATGCCGCTGCTGCTGCTCGTCCTCGCCATGCCGCGTCTCCTCGGCCGCCTCCAGCAGCGCCTCCACGCGCGCCGCGTCCCACGCGCTCACCCGCGCGCGCGCCTCCGCCGCGGCCTCCGTCGCCATCTGCTCTCCGTCTGCACTGCTCGCTCGTTGCGGAATTGGTGCTTCGCCTTTTCGGCTCTGCGCTGCTGCTCGCTTTCGATCTTTGTCTGCGAGGCCGGGGTCCCAGGAACCGGGACCGACGCGCCCGCGGTCCCGGAGAGGCGTACCGGGCGCGGTGCCTACGCGTGGTACCCTCGCGCGGAGACCCGAGAGCGCGCAGAGCCCGAAGGAGAGGGACCTAACGGCGCGCGGCATGGAGCGCGAGGCGGCGGCGGCGGCGCTGTCGCGGCTGGTGGCGGGCGCGCGGCTGGGCGGCGGCGACGCGAGCGAGCTGAGCAGGCTGGGGTCCAGGGTGCGGTCGCTGGGCACGCGCGTGGAGGCGTGCGCGCGCCTGGGCGACGACTGCCTCCGCGAGCAGCCGCGCAGCGTGCGCAGCGTGCGCTGCTTCCGCGACGTCCTCGCGGGCATCCAGGAGGAGCTCGAGGCCTGCGACCGGCTGTGCAAGAGACTCCGGCTCGGGGGCAGCTGCTGCCATGGGGCTGACAAGGGCAAGAATTGCGAAATCTGCATGGCCAAGTTTGGCCGTCTCCAGGGCCCCTTTGCGGACGCCCCGGACGGCGTCGAGGTCGGCGATGCGATGTACCGCTCGCTACCACGCCTCAAACGGCGCAAAGTGGGGGCGAATGCCGCCAGCCCGGTTGCGACAGAGCAGGTGACCCTCTCCATGGACCAGCTCTACCACGAGCTCGATCGCATTTCCACAGCCCTCAATGAGTTTGATGAATCTCTGCACGCTTGCGCAGACCAGTGCGAACGTCTCGAAAAGGATCTCAGGTTCTTGTGCAAGATTGTACCTGGTGCCAAGGAGGCCCTGCAGCAGGATCAGGAGGCCACAAAGTTGCGAGAACAGCAGCAGCTTGAGCAAAACGAGAACGCCTCATTCGTTCGGCCCACCTCGAACGGGGGGTCCCAACGTTCTCGAGACGAGAGAGCGAAATCTCAATCTGATGGCGTAAAGAAAGCTTTGTCTGCGTCGCGCACAGACCGAGTCAGACGGGATCCAGCGCCATTTTTCCACATTGTCTGGCTCGATCTGGGCCTCTTTCCTCTCGCCATTGCAGCGTATGATCCCAAACGTTTTGGAGACGACAAGGATCTTGCAAGACGACGCGTGGAAGAATCGTTGGGCACAAGAAAAAAACGCATGCGCATCATCGGGGCCGATACCTTGCGAGTGGTCCGACAGCTCGCGCGCACAATTCTCTTTCGAGTCACGGGGCGCAAATACGAGATTGTCGATATCCAACAAGAGGTAGATGGTGAGATGCTTCCGCGCAAGGACACAGACTCTCTTCGCGCGCTTGCTGAAGCCAGCGCCGAGAGATCCTTTTCCAAAATGATAGTTTTGCAAGCCCGACTGCATTACAAGAACCACAAGGATGGCTTGCGCAAGCGCACTCTTCTTGGGACCGCGCAGGACCTCATGAAGAAACGGGCCGATTGGTCGCAGCAGCTCAAGGAAGAGCTCGACATTGTCGTTCGCATTCCGCCTCCTGCGGAGATTGCAATGCAGGACGAGACTTGGGTGGAAGAGAGAAAACATCTCCCTTCGGGAAGCGGACCGCAACGACATCCCGATGGCGCGGCTAATCTGTGCGCATTGGGAATGGACGCAAAGGATCTTTGTCTGGTGTTGCCAAGTGTGTTCATGTCTGAAGCACGGGCAAAAAAACTCGATATTTCTCTCAACGCGTTGAGCAGTCTCGCGCCACGGCTTCCTCGGAGCCTCGCGTGCATTGATGGCTTGCGCGAACTGGATCTTTCGGGTACAGGACTTGGCCCAAGTGAACTCGTGGACTGCCTCGAGGCACTCCCTGTTCGGCTGGAAGTCCTGGCGCTCTCGCACTTGCCAATTTTTGGAAGCGTAATTGGATCCTCGGAAGCCTTGTCTGCTGCGGTGGACCGGCTGTCCATGTTGCGAGTCCTACGTCTGAATGATTCTATCGAACATACCAACGAGCCGTGTGTTGCGCTGACAGAAGCTGTGAAGCTTGTTGCCAGTGCTCTTGTGCGAAGCCCAAAGCTCCAAGAGGTTTCCCTTTGCGATTGCCGTTTCCTGCATCAGCAGCATTTCAGCCATTTGCTCGCAAGTCTCTTGGCGAATAAGTCTGTGACATCAATTTCTATGGCCCGAGCACGAGGAAGGTCTGACCATGTTTTTGTTCAGGCCTGGTCTCTGGCGAGCGTGAAGGCATACGGACCACGGGTGGCGCGACTCGATGTACTTGATGTTAGTCATTGCAAGGACTTTCTGCAGGATACAGCGGACATTAAGCATTTGCTACAACAGGCAAATGACGCACATGAGATGGACCTCTTGGATATTTCTCACTGCGATTTGGATCCCGTCGTTGGAAAGGAAATTCTTGGTGCTCGGGGCATTGCGCGGCGCCTCAATTTGAATGGGAACTCGCGAATCTGTCAAATTGCTTCCAATGGTGACTTTATGGCAGACCTTTTGGGCGGGACATGGACGGAACTTCGAATTACGGATGTAAACGTATTTGACTGGAAGCGTTTCGTGGACCTTCTCAGTGCATCGCCTCAGTCCGCCTCCTCCTCCTCATTGTCGACTTCGTCATCAATGGCACGAGCGTCTCCGAAAGCTCTGCGTCAATTGGAAATAGGCGCTGATGTAAGGAGCCTTTGCTCGCAAGTAACGCTCGAGCAACTTGCACGGATTCCGAGCCTAGACTTTTTGCGAATCAATGCTGCGCACGTCCTTGTGTCCGGATTTGCAGAGCATATGGAATGTGACGAGGCACCTGCACCGTTCTTTGCAGAGGCGAGTAGTGCCCAGGCAGAAACGGGACTTCTCGGGTACGTTTGGAACAATGGCAAACAGTCTGCTTTGGATATTCGGTTCAGATGAGCGTGAGCTACGCATGATTAATTTTGGTTGATGGATAGACTTTATAAAATTCTGAATAGGCTACTTGTACTTTACTCTTCCGGCTTCTTGAGCGTGCTCATGTCCATGACGAAGCGGAAGCGGACATCCGCGTTGTCGACGCGCTTGTAGGCCTCGTTGACCTTGTCGCAAGAGATGAGCTCGACCTCCGGGTGAATCTCGTGCTTTCCGCAAAAGTCGAGGCACTCCTGGAGCTCCTTCATGCCGCCGATGAGGCTGCCAGCGTATACGAGACGCTTGAAGGCGAGCGCCATGGAAGGGACTTCGAGAGGCTCGGGGGCCATACCGACGTTGATAAGCTTGCCGTCAGCGACAAGAAGGGGAAGGTAGTCGGCGACAGCGTGCTTGGCCGAGATGGTGTCGAGAATAAAGTCGAAGGATCCAGCTGCTTCCTTCATGGCATCCTCATCGGTCGAGTCGAGGTATTCGTGGGCGCCGAGTTCGAGGGCGTCGTCCTTCTTCTTGGTGCCGCGCGAGAGCACGACAACCTTGGCGCCCATGGCGTTGGCGAATTTGACGGCCATGTGGCCGAGGCCGCCGAGACCGGCGACGCCAAACTTCATGCCCTCCTTGAGGCCGTAGTGGTTGAGCGGGGAGAAGACGGTAATACCGGCACAGAGCACGGGGGCTACCTTGGAGAGGTCGAGGTTCTTGGGGATGGAAACGACGTAGCGCTCGTTGCATACAATGGAGGCCGAGTAACCTCCCTGGGTGACCTCGCCCTTGCACGGCGAATGGTCGTACTTCATCTTGCCGGCGTAGGTGAAGACGAAGCCCTCGTCACAAAGGTGCTCATCGCCAGCCTTGCAGGGTCCGCACTCCCTGCAGCTATCTACAAAGTTGCCCACGCCCGCAAGGTCACCTTCCTTGAACTTAGTCACGTTCTTGCCGACGCTCTTGACAACGCCGACCATTTCGTGTCCGGGGCACATGGGAAACATTTCCGAGTTGTCCCCCCACTCGGAGCGGACCTGGTGCAGGTCGCTGCCGCAGATGCCACTGTACTTGATCTCGACCTCGACATCATCGTCATGCACTTCACGGCGCTCCACCTCGTGCCACTCGAGATCTGCGCCCGGCTTCGGGGCGGCGAGAGCTGCGACCTTGCCCATCTTTGCTTGTTGTTGCTACGTTACCAGTATTTTCCTTCCTTTCAGGTTTTATTGCTCGAGCTGATTTGTGATTTGCGGTTGGGTTAGCGATTTGCTTGACCTTGGTCCGCGGTCGCTCCGCCGGCAGCTCCTCCTCGACAGCACTTTTATTAGTGCGTGCGGACCTATACCCTGTCTACGCGGACCGACTATGAGGAGGACGAGGTGTCCTCGTTGGCGCGCGCTTGAGCTTCGCCGCTCAGGCAGTTCGTCATTGGCAGTGGGCCTCATGTCCCTCCTCCCTGGACGGGCGTGGCCGCTGTGCATCATTGCACGACATGAACCTTTACCGCGCTCCGATTATCGAGGTACTCTCTGACCTCGTGAGCTTCTTTCCTTTTTCCCTGGCCGCACTCGCCGTCGCTGTCAACCAGCAGCAGGCATCATGCGACAAAACAGTTTTCAGCACAAAGCAGGAGCAAACGCACGCGAAAGCACTCGTGCCAAGAAGGCGGACGCCCGCTCCCGATGCTGCTGCAGCCGATAGTGAGCCTTGCGAGTAATTATTGTCAGTCTTGTGTCGCGCCAGCGGAGCCTCTCCTCGGTCTGCAGCTGTCATGGACCGACCCTTTCCGCAACACGCGGAGGCTCGCAGGCCCGAAAAACAGGAATTCGCGGCCACGCCTCGGAACAGGGATCGCCAAGGTCGCTGTCGCTGTCGCTGTCGCAGCGTAGCGCAACGCAACGCAACGCACTGCAATGCAATCGTTTGTTCACCGGCGAACGACGACAAGAAGAAGAAGAAGATGACGATGATGATGGTGAGGATGATGACGACGATAAATCCAGTCGCCATCCCCACGCCGTCCACCACAGTGGTGTCGCCGCCGCGCGGCGCGCACCCTTTCTTTCTTTCCCCGTGCCTTCCATTTCCTTAGCTAGGCTGAGCGTCATGACGACCTGTCGAAGGCAAGAAGTCCCAAGTTGGGGAAGATGCACGCACCGCTCGCTCCCGCCCCGCATGCCGCTGCTTGCCCAGCACAGGCCGCAACGCCGGCGTACGACAGCAGCCGCGCGGCCGAAGCTCGCGTCGCTTCGGAGGGTGGATGGACGAAGCAAGCGCGGGGGCCGAGGCTGTTCGTTCCCCGGAACTTGGAGGCGGTGCGGAGTGATGCGGACGCGCGTATGCACGCACAAGCAGTGCACGCTGGAGGTCGATCTGCTGCTGATCTCATCTCAACTCAACTCGATCTCATCTCATCTCATCTCATCTTATGGTCTCATCTCATATCGATCTCATCTTCTGGTCTAATCTCATCTTCTGGTCTCGTGTCGGGACGCTGACGCGGCGAGGCTGGGACGACAGGAAGGCGCGGTCGACAACAGCCTCAAGGCTCTGCGCTGTTTTCGGTCGGGGCTGAGAGTCGAACTCTCGGCGCCGTGAGGTCGTCGCACTGCGGCGAGGCGAGGAGGAGAAGGCGCGGCGGCGTGGGTTCCAGCGTCGGGCTCCGACCGCTGCGCTGCCTGGCGTTCCCGACTGCGAGCAGCTGCAGAGTCGCGTTGAGAATTGCGCGCGGACTCAGCTCGTCTCTCAGCTTCTTCGGACCTCTCCGCTGCGGGTCAACATGGCTTGCTGTTGGTGTGGATGCTATTGCTCCTGCAGCGCTTCTTTGCTTCTCCCCGAGTGCTCCTGTCGCAGTCGCTCTTGCTCTTGCTCTTGCTCTTGCACCTCATTTGTTTGCTTGTTGTCTACGAAAGAGGGCGGGGGGAGAAGAAGCGTGGCGTACGCGGCGAGCTTATGCCGATGGTCGCTCACTCATGTCAATCAACAACTCACAGTTGATTCGCTGCCGCTCGCCGTCGCTCGGAGGAGGGGCGAAAAGCGGGGAGAACTGCCGTGGAAGAAGCGCGGAGAGCTGGGCGTGACGGCCACGGAGTTGTCGAGCGGGCATTTGTTGGTCTGGTTATGACTGAATCGTGGTGTGTTTGCTTTTTTCCATGGCTCTTTTACGCTGTTATACTACGATGGAACCCTGTCCAGCCAGGCAGAGAGGCAGGAAGGCACGCAAGCTAGCAAGCTAGCAAGCAACAGGCACGTATCATTTATCACCTCACGAGGACAAAAGGCGTTGCGCGCGGTTCCAGATCTGCAAAAGCTTGGCGTCAAGGGTTTCGCCGTCGGGCGTCTTGGCGTCAGGCGTCGCGTTTGCGAGGTCTTGGAGGCTGGCAAGAATTTGCTGGGCCGCGAAATTGCGCTGGAAAGCCCCCGACTGCTGATGCGCCTCCTCGATAATGGCCTCCGGTAGCTTGGCGAGACGCGCCACATTCATGCCATGGCTGTCCGCAATACCAGACACGAGCTTGTAGAGAAAAGTCACGTCCTTGTCGCTGTCCGCAAAGTACGACATGTGCCCAGTCTTCACCCAAGGGAACTCTTGACAGTCTTGCACGAGGGAGTGATAGTGCGTAGCGAACATGGTGCGGCAGCGCAGATCCACGGCGCAAAGTCGCTCCACAACAGCCTCAGCGATGGCCGTGCCGTCAAAGGTGGAGGTGCCTCGACCAAGCTCATCGAGAATAACGAGCGAAGTCGGTGTCGCATGATGTAAGACGGTGGCCGTCTCATCAAGCTCCACGAAAAAGGTCGATTGACCGGACATGATGCGGTCACTGGCCCCGAGACGCGTAAAGATGCGATCTGCGGGCGTCAGACGGCACTGCGCGGCGGGAACATAGCAGCCGATCTGCGCCATGATGACGGCAATACAGGTCTGCCGAAGCAAGGTCGACTTGCCGCCCATGTTGGGACCCGTGAGCAAAAGGCACGATTGCGCACCGCCCACAGCAATGTCGTTTGGCACAAAGCTGGTCCCCGCGCGCTCGAGAAGCTCCGCGACGCACGGGTGGCGCGCCTCGGTGAGCTCGAGAATCGCCCGCCCATTGGCATCCGGGCCCACAATCTCAGGAACGCACATGGGAGCATCATCCGTGCCGTTGCCCGACACGAGAGCCAAGGAAAGCAAACAGTCGAGATCTGCTACCGCGCGCACGGCGCGCGCCCACAGCGCACGGTTCTCATCGAAACGCTCAAAGACCTGGCGCGTGGCGTCCTCCTCTTCGTTTTCGACAGCCATCTCGGCCCGCGTAAACTCGTCGAGAAGCTTGATGACCTTGGCCGAATGGAAGCGGCGGCAGCCCTTCTTTTTTGTCTTCATTTTCCACCCACGCGGGGCGTCGACGCGTCCCAGAACCGCGTCAGGGACCTCGATCTGAAAGCGCTCCTTGTTCTTGGCCGTGGCAGGGTGCCAGAACTTGATGCTCTTGTTCTGCGGCGCGCCCAGCTCTTCACGCGCGCTTTGCAAGGCATCCTCCATCGCAGCTTCAATGCGCTCCTTTTCCGCCATGGCGGCATCGTAGCCGGCCGCCACGCCAGGCCGCGGCACGATCGCCCCAAGTCGCAATGCTTTGGCGGCGTCAAAGGATCGCTGAAAGAATTCGAGGGCTTCCGCCATATCGAGAGGGCTCAGCGGCGAGGAAGCTTGCGTGGCATCTGAAGCCACGACAAATCGCTCGAGACAGCCAAAAGTGTCTTCGTCGGCCGCACGCAACGTCTCGATGGCCTCGCCTAATCGCGCAAGAGCCGATTGCGCATTTTCCATTCCTCGAAGGGACTTGATGAGACTCTCGATCTTGCTCTTGTTGTACTTGGCGGCATCGTAGAGGATGGCCTGAGCGTCCGGGTGGTCCTTTGGCTTTTGCAACCCAATGGTATGAATACGCAGCAAAAGACGCTCCAGGTCGGGGAGGCTTCCCAAGCTCGAACGAAATGAAGTGAGAGTTTCGCTGTCTTGCTGCCACATGGCTACCAGGGCCGAGACGGTCTTTTGACGCCGGAGAATGGCTTGGCGCTGCTGCAAGGGTTCACGGACCCAGTCACGCAGCTGGCGTTTGCCGAACTTGGTCTTGCACTTGTCCAGAAAGGCGATCAGCGTTCCTTCTTCACGACGTTTTGACGCCGAGTTCTCAAAAACCTCCAGATTTGACAAGGCCTGGCCATCCAGAACCATGGGTCGCGCCACGTCATTCGCCTCATCATCGCCAACATCGTCGCCGGCATCGGCGTCGCTACCAGCAGTACCGGCACCCGAGGATGATGCCTTATCTTCGTCATGGGTTCCCGGGAGATTGTACGTGCGAAAGAGACGCATGGAAAAGAGATCATAGTCAATGAGCGCGCGCGAGAGCACCTCCCATGTGGCCTCGAGAGCCGCAGCAGAAGCTTCTAGGCCCTTGTGTGGCGAGAGACCGCCAGAGTCGCTGACCTCGAAAAGTTCGCGCAAGGCTCCTTCAGGAATGCCATCGCCCTTAAAGTAGAGCTTGCGCTGCTGAGTCAGGTTCTTTGCACACATTTTGGCACGTGCAAGACATGCCTCGCGGCCGATCGCGTCCAGGGTGCTCGGAACTTCAGTGTGGAGTACGGAGCCAAAGGACCCAGGGGCGTTCGGAAGCATATGCCGCAGGACAGAGGCCGAGGCTTCGCTGAGATTGTCCTGAAAGAACGCGACTTCGGCAACGCTCTCGCGCGCAAGAAGCATGCGCAGGCGCGCGCGATTTGCTGCGTCATTGAATTGGCCAATGGAAAAGTGACCCGTTGTAGGGTCCACAAGGCAGAGTCCAAAGGTGACATCTGCTGTACCAGGGCTTGTCGTCTCCTTGCAAGGCATCTCGTAAAGTGCGAGCAACTGGACACGCGACATGCTGCCGCCACTCATGTCACCATCGCGGACGGTAAGGGTGCGCGTGCCGGGACTGAGCACAGAGCAAATGGCGCGTCTCACGCAGCCAGTCTTTTTACCTGTGCGCTGCGTCATCATCTCGGGCGTTTCGATCTGCTCCACGCGCGCCACGCGGAAACCGAGGGCCACGAGCTTTTCGCTGTACTTGCCATAGGCCGCCTCTGGGAATCCACAGTGCGCGGTGTCACCCTTCATGTACATAAGGTCCAAGTAGCGAACGCCCGTGTCGGCGTCCATGTGGTACAGCTCGTAAAACTTGCCAACCTTGTAAAAGAGGACGCAGTCGAGGAGCTGCGCTTTGAAGTCCCACCAAATGCGCATCGCGGGCGTGATCTTGCGCGCTTGCAAGTGCGCAGAGTGAGCGCTCGCCTTGCCTTCGAAATACGCTTGCGGCACGTGCAGTGTGGTCGGATTGTACTTGGGCTCGTCAGGCCGCCGCCGCTGCGCGTCGCGGATTCCTTCCGCGCTGAGCCACGGCAGAAAGTGGTGTTCATGCTCTCCGGCATCCATGACGCCTACGCGAGGCGAAGAGGGCGCCGTGGAAGCGGAAGCTGCGTTGAATTTGCGCGGCGGCGGCGTCGCTAGGCCCGAAATACCCGAAACGGGCGACCACGTTGGGCTTCGAGCAGAGCTCTTGGATGCACTAGCAGCGTTGCGCAAGGACGACGATGCTTGCATGGATTTTGACCGCGATGCCTTTTGCGGCGTGACAAGAGGCGTAGAGCGACCGCTTGTTGAGCTGTTTACACCTGAGCTCTTTTTCTGGAGAACCTTGGATTTGCGTTTCTTCGAACGCGACGCTTTCTCATCATCGTCATCGTCGTCGTCGTCGCCATCGCTTCCGAGCTCCACTTCGCTCCCACTGCTCTCTACGAGGTCGGCGAGCTCTTCTTCGCCATCGCTCGCGGCAGCGTTAGCATCCATCACAAAGTCTTCGTCATCCTCATCGTCATTGTTGGCTTCTGCAAAGTCCTCGTCCTCGTCGTCGCTGTCAATGAGAACCTTGCGTTTCTTGGTTTGTTGCTTGGCCTTGCGCCCGCTGGATTTGCGCCCGCTGGATTTGGCGGCTCCAGCTTTGGCGGCCTTGCGCGGCGTCGCGGCAGACTCGCTCTTGGCGGGAGAAGTGGACTTGGCGGCGCTCGCAGTCGATGCTGTCGATCTAGGAGGATCGAGCTTCATCTTTTTCGTAAGGTGCCCGTTCACGCGGACGCCATTGTCAAGTTTGCGCTCTGCCGCTTCGGCTGCTGCCATAAAGAGGTCGTCTTCATCGAGTACAGACGAGTTCTTCTCTTCTTGCACCTTGACCTTTTCGGTCGTCTTTTTTGTCAACGAGGCTGCTGCCTTCGTCTTGGATTTGGCCTTGGTCTGCGCTTTGTCGCCGCCGGCATTGTTTCCTGTGCGCTTTGGCGTCGCGGTCGCTCCAAAGCCGAACGCAAAGAGGCCGCCTTTCTTGGCCATGGTTCCCTGTCCTCGTCGAGACGGACACGGACACGGTTGACTCGACTGATGGATTCGCCGTCCAGTGTCGAGGTTGATTGATTGATCGATCTGCCTCCTGAAGACCGACCGCCTGACGCACGCACGAGCGCTCGTGCGCTCGGGCACTCGCCGCGGCCGCGGCCTCCTCTCTCCCTCGCTCGCTCCCTTGCCGGGCGCTGCGTCCACGCCCGCTGCGCCCCCGAGCGTGCCTCGCCCGCGACGCTGCTCGACTTGTTGCGTTTCTGCCAGACCCCGTGCGCCGGGCGGGCACCTAACCACCGCCTGCGACACGCGTCTCTCTCCCTACCTTCACTTCACTCATTTCACCTAACGACCGACCGGCGGCACATGCATGCTGCGCAACGCAGGCACCAGCTCGACTGTGCTTGCAAGGAACCGCTTGCAAGGAACGAGATGCGTGCGATGCGGCCCGGGGGAATACGACGCACGTAGTAGTTGTCGTCGAAGTAAGCAAGTAAGCAAGCAAGCATGCAGGGTGCGAGCATGAAGCAGGCAGGCAGGCAAGACGATGAAGATGATGATTTCATTCATATTCATAAAAAAGTCTCTCTCTTCAAAAAGGATTCGGGCGCTCGCGATAGCCTCATAGCAGAGGGATTCGACTTTTACGAGGAGGAGGACACGGTGTCGAGTGCGAGATTTTCATAAAGAGCAAGATACGACTCGGCGCGCGCGACGAGATCAGGGGCTGTAGGTTGGGTGCGGAGGTCTTGAAGCTCATACCATTGCGAATCCGGCTTACTGTACACATGTGCAAGGTACGTGGCATTTTGCACAGCAGGAACATAGGATGTGCCTTCCCGCGCGCCAGCGTGTGAGCCCACCGCAGAGGCGCCGTTCGAGGCAAAGCCAGAAGTTGTCGACCCAGAGGTACCCTCAGAAGTTTCTGCAAAGGCAGAGGGATCAGCAGACTGATGACACAGACTGCCAATGAGGTTAAACTTTGAGGAAGTGGGACACTTGAGAGATGGAACTGTCAAGGGAAAGTCCGGATGCCCGCTCCGCTTGCGTTTTCGCGAACTTGTTGCTGCAGGCTTGCCTCCGACACTCTCGTGCGCCAAATAGGGAGCCATGTCAAGGCTGTGAATGCAAAGATCCACAATCGTCGAATTCTTTTCTACAGAGAATTTTGTCTCGGAAAAACGATTCATGTGCAGCAATAGGTACGGAGGAAGCCGAACGAGGCGGTACCTTCTTCGATGGATCTTGCCGTCCACCACCGTGTCAAAGAACTGTATGCCATCGAACTTCTGCAGTGCTTCGCGAATATCGATTTCCGGAATGAGCGACTTGCCTTCTCGGCCTTCTTTGAAAAGTGGCGATGCCGGCAGCTCGAGCGACAACATGAGCGCAGGCAAGGTCTTGGACTGAATTCTTTGCGCATCCTGACCCTTGTTGCTGTGCTTGCCTTCATTTCTTCTTCCGTGCGCAGCAATTGGTCCGCTACCTTTGCCACGGTCCCCACTACTGCTACTGCTACTGCTACTACTACTATTGTTGAGACTATTTGTGCTTTCCTCATTCGTGTTTCCACGTTTGGCACGCTCAAAGTCATCCATCATGACGGAAACGTCCTTTGCCGAAGCGAGTACCTCTGTTTCAATGCGGACCTCGCCCTGGAAGCACTTGTGTATTATGCTCGAACCTGGCTTGTGCGAGCCCCCAATACCAAGATGCAGCTCGTGCATGAGCCATTTGATGAAAAAAGCCGCATCTGCCTGGCAGTCAATCTCGAAGCGTTTCTTGCTTGCCCAAGAGACGGCATGCAGGAATTCGTGGGCGCTGACGCTCGCTTTTAGCTTACGACTGCTCCACAGTTTACACACAAGCTTGCCAAAGGTGTGAACGACGGCAGAACGCGATGTGCGATAGTTTTCCTCACAAAGGAAGAAATCGCGCAGCGGCACCACACGTGCAAGGAGCTGGATTGTTGCGTTGATATAATCGGCACGGCCAATGTCGTTCATGGGAGAAATACCACGGAGGTACTTTACGCCAAAAACATCTGCTTTCTTCAGGACGGTGCTGTCGAGACCCTGGATCTCCTCTTTCGTGAAACGCGGATGCAGATTGTACCGAATGTCGTCCAAGGAGCTGTCCACAACCTCGTAATTGTCTGGCAAGCAAAAGACCCTGCCGTCCTCGAGGCTCATGAACACGTAGTGACCAGCCTGCACCGAGTGCGTCTCGGCGGGCGTCCCATGGCTCTTTCCCTGCAGATACTTGCCGCACACCAGGCAGCAAAAGACGTTTTGCTTCTCGAGGGTCACGCTGCAGATCTTCTCAAAGTCAAAGTTCAGCCTCTTCCGGTCCACCGTATCCAGATACGGGCACGCCGTGCGGGGTCTGGCGCCGCCGCCGGCCATCTCCGCGCCCGTGCCCCGCTCCTGCTTCATCGCCGTCTCGCGCGCGGACCTCGGCCGCTCCGCTCCGCTCTGCTCTCTGCAAGCCTCTCTTTCGCCCTTCTCCTTTTCGTTCTTTCCGCCCTCCAGCGAGCGCTGGCCGCCCTCCAGCGAGCGCTCGCGAGGCAGATCCGGCGTTCCGCAACCGTTCCTCGGACGTTCCGCAGTCGTTCCGCAGTCGTTCCGGCGTTGGAACTCTTCGGTTCGCGGTGGGGATCCAGATTGACCCGAGAACCGCCGACACGATCGCGGCACGGGCGGCCGCCGCGGCCACCGTGCGGACGCCGACCCACGGCGAGGCGAGAAGATCTTCGCTGCCTCGCCGCCGGTCAGTCACCGTATAGCAAAGAAGAGGGCGAGAGGAAGGGGACGTCAAAATCTTCGCGCTGGGACCAGGAACGGGAAGGGCACGCGACCAGCCAGCTGCAGATTCATCTTTCGAGTTCGAGTTTAAGTTGAAGTTCAAGTTCGAGTCGGAAACAGCAGTATACTGCGAACAAGCCGTAGCCATGATAGCAACCATGGCCAACCAAGCATGATCAAGAGCGCAGCGAAAACCAATCTACATTGGGTACTCAAAACCGAATTGTCAAAGCAACGATAAAAAACGCAACACGCAGACCAAGGAAGGAACCTCATCGCCGGTCCTCTCGCGCACTCTGTCTCCAAGCCCGCCATCGGCAAACCCATATCATCGAAAGAAATCTTAGGGGAATACAATCACTACCGCGAACGTCAGAAGAATCGAGCTGCAAGCTAACGGGCTTTGTATCATGAGCGAAAGCCTCATCAGCGATGATGACACCTGGACAGTGGTCAGTTCGGGGACAATGAAGAGCGGCAAGTCCGGCAAGCGCAGCCACGGCTCCACGCGCCAGTCCCGTGCGAGAACGTCTTCGTCAGCCAGTTGGGTAATCTGTCAATGTGACGCGAAATCAGTGATTTCCTTGGCGAGCTCTGTCGCAAGCTCCACCGTGACGCCAAGCCACGCGCTCACAAATATTGACGACTGCGAGTCCGCATCTACAATTGTGAGCGGCCGGAGCCATGCTACTGGCCCATCCTCTGCTGCAGTGTTATCGGCTGCTGCGCTGGAGAATGACGCAATGTCAACGGTCTCGACCATCTCATACGCCACAGCTCTGTCGCGCTGCCCGACGTGCGGGTACGAATATAATGCCGTCGACCCTGACATGGGTGCCGACGAGGCCAAAGTCGACATGCAGGTCTTTGAGCGCATCGTCGCGCCCCGCTTTCAACGACCACGGTTTGCTGCGTGGGACGGAAAAAGTACCGTGCGCAAGGACCACTTGGGCAGAGGGTATTTTGACGAGGGAAGCGACATCGTGACAATCCATCGGCCTCGCGTCAACGTGGTCACCGCACTCGATGCTCTTCTCTTCAATGCAGGTTGCCCGCCACCCAAGCTGCGCTCCTCCGTGACCCTTGCAAAAGGGGGGCGCTGGATCTTGGAACAAAAGTTTGAAAAGCTGGCCCTCGCACCGCCCGTTCGGTCCAAGACCTGCAATGGCGACGACCAGATTACATACGATCTTCCCATTGTTGGCGAGGTCTACGACAGCTATATTAACGCGTCGCTTGCCAAGCAGCGCGAGTCCGAGCTCCACAACCGCACAATCTATGCCGTGGTCTCGCGTGGAAATCCGTTCCGAGTGAAAACCGTTGGGGTCTATCCCGCCGAGGCGCCCGACGTAGGCCTTCGCGAGTTGGACTTTAGACTGCGCCCAAGCAACATGCACACCGCGCAGGGCATTCGTGTCCGTGACGCCAAGTGCCGCATGGGCCAACGGCACGCCTTCTTTTCCCCACTTCACGGTAACGCGGGGACTTCGCTCGAGGCGCACTTTGATCAGCCTGTTACCGTGTGTGCCGTGAGTACCGCCGCGCGCCGGCCACAATTCGCAACCTTTCCTGATCACCGTTGGCTGGATGACTTTCGACGCAAAAACCCAAAGAAGAGCTGGAAGGGTGAATGGTTCCACGTCTTTGATAATAAGCACGCGCACGCTCACGACGAACTCTTTTTCCCAGAGTACAAACTTTCCTATCGTCCAAACCCGGGTGCACCTTGGATTCCGCTAGGGACCTTTAAGGGCCCACGCGACAATTTTGAGGAACGCTTGCAGTCGCTTGACGGTGCCGCAAACACCAACGCCAGGTCCTATATCCGCTGCGTTGCGCTCCGCTGGACCGTGCCCGGTGATCTCAATGAGATGAGCAAGCGAGGCCTCCGCGTAGCCGTCTTCGCGCCGCCCGACGCCCACAATGGCAGGCATGCCGTTACCAAGCCACGAGACGTGGCTTCGCTCGGACCTGCGCGCCAAGGGCAAGACTCCACGGTACGTTACGTGCTCTCAAAGGCGAGTGTCTCGCATCGGACGCTGAAAAAGGGAACGAGCTCGTACGCATCTTGGGGATATGACTCTGAAAAGCGAAAAGGAGCGAGACGCCGCAACCTCGGCAAAGAAACCCGACGTGCCGTCAAGGAGCACTTGAACGGCTACTAGAAGTGTCGCTGCACCAAGGCGAAAAGCAGGGCATACCTCCTCGTGTGTGCGTGCGCGTGCGCGTGTGCGTGTGCATATGCAAGCGCCCACTATAAAATGCAACCTCGGAGAGGGCGGGGAGTGGAGCGTCACAGTTCCACTTCGGCTGCGTCCGCCTCGAGCTCAGATTCGTTCAAAAAGTCATCCATGAGTACCTCCTGATTGTGATCTTGATCGTGTCTTTTTGAAACGGACTCTTCGAGACGCTGTTGCGACGGCTGCTGCTGATGCGGCTGCTGCTGATGCTGCAATTCTGCATCGTCTTTTCGTGAGACAGTCAAGGCATGGTCGCGCGCTGCTGCGTGCTCGACGAGCTCCTGTATATAAGAATTAACTTCCAGTCGTAAATCGAGCAGACTCGCTGCCATCTCCATCATCAAGTGCGAAGCCCTTGCAGTTGCCACTTTGTAGCGATCCTTGTCTTCTCCTCGGCTGCTTCCTCCTTGTTCTTTCATGTCTTGCGTCAAGCTGCGGCTGCTAAAGAAGCCTGTGCCAGAAAATGACCAGGCCGACTTGAGCGGCCGTGACGATAACAAAGACGGCATCATCAATGAGGACGGAAGATATGACTCCCGCGACAATTTTGAAGCACTTGGCTGTCGAAGAGGAGAAGACTCCAATAAGGCATCTTCAGCGGGCTCCGCCCTCGACGCTGATGTAGTCGCGTCAGCAGTGGAAAGGCGAGCCGGTGTGGCTTGCATGCGCTCAAGATCAAATGTTGCAGCACGTTTAAAGGTCCCGGCGCTAAAGGGGAAAAGCGAAAACAGCGACGAGTCAGCCTCGTTGGCGGCCTCGCGCAGACGCTCGCAGCGCTCAAGATTGTCTTGGAGCTCCGCAATGAGCGCGGAGCTCTTCTTCACGAGTGCCACCGGATCGAGGTCGAGGTTCTCGCGATTTGGCCGAATGCACTCGACTCTGGTTTCCTTGCTGCGCTCCCAAATGGGCTCTACCAGGAGCAAGGTGTCCACGAGCAGCTCCCACTGCTCCGCGCTGACCCTGCGGCTCGCGTCCGAGCCCGCATCCTGACATACTTGGCACGGCAAGAGGGCTTCCCGCCGGAGCTCGGTGATTCTGCGTTCGAGTTGTGCAGCTCGCCGCTCCGCGGCCTCGGCACGTTGCTCGAGCTCCTGCTCGCGCGCGGTCATGGCTTCTTCGAAGGAGTGGCCCGCCGCCTTTGTCCGCGAAGTCTACGAAAGTATTGCCGCTTTGCCGCACCGCCTAGACCCTCAAAAGTGCTTTCTGTACCATTCAACGAAGAGCGTCGAGACACCACTTCACTTTTTACGAACAAACCGCAACTCGAGAGTCGAGTCGAGCGGCCGGCGGGGAAGCGAACCTAAACGTGAGAACGTGGGTGCACACGAGGCCCCGCACGCCGGTCGCTAGAGCACAAAACGTGCTCTAGAAAGGACGCTGGCCTTGAGCGCTGCAGCTAAAATCCTCACAATCGTTGTCGTCGCCACGAAGGGCACGTAGCGTATCTTGTTCTTTCAGGCGTACCCGTTGTTGCTGAAGCAAGAGCAAGAGCAGCGACGCCAACCCTAGTCATCATTATCATCATCAGCGACAGTAGGAGCCAAGGTAATTGCCCAAGTTGAACCAAGGGAGTCAATACGAGGACTTTTCGTCAAGGTAAAGATGAAGTCGATGATGCGGACAAACGCGTCCCAAGAAATCCCTATTGAGTCTTGGATCGTCGCTGGAATGCGAACGTGCTACTTGTGGGCATTTGCAAGCCTCTTTGTGCAGTGGCCGGGACTCTTTGGTCCAAATGGTCTTGTACCGGTGCAAGTCGAGTCGTCCGCAAATCATATCGACCCATTTGCTTACTTTGCGCAAGAAATGCCAGCTTGGCTGGGCGTGAGCGAGGCCTGTGAACTTGCGCTTCTTCTTGGAACGGGTATTGCCATTATTGCGACCCTTGCTGACTCCAAGAATTGCGTGGTCATGGCCGCCCTATGGATTCTCTACGGCGTCTTGCAGCAACGAGGACGCATTTTTCTCTCGTTTCAGTGGGACATTCTCTTGCTTGAGGCCGGGTTTATTTGTGTCTGGCTTGCGACGAAACGCGCGCCACGGGCAGGGATTTGGAGCATTCGTTTCCTGCTTTTCAAGCTCATGTTTATGAGTGGAATTGTCAAGATCCAGAGCGGCTGTCCCACGTGGTTGTCATTGACTGCGCTCGACTACCATTTTGCATCCCAGTGTCTTCCCACCCCGCTCGCATGGTACGCAGCAAACTTCACTCCGTCTGCAGTGCTGCGCTTTTCCGTGGCGGCCACGCTATTGATAGAGATCCCAGCGACCTTTCTCATTCTCGCGCCATTTCGGACTGCACGCATCTTGGGCTTCCTCTTGCAGGTCATTCTTCAGATTGGCATCATGCTCACGGGAAACTACAACTTCTTCAACATTCTCACTGTTGTGCTCTGTCTATCGCTTCTCGCGCCAGATGTCGTCGCTTCTTCTCAGGGCAGTGCAGCTCTGGAACGCGACGGCCCGCTTCATCTCGTCGCATTGTCAATTTCTCGCGCAGAGTGCACGTTCGCGGGAACATGGCTCATCGCTTCAGCTAGTCTCGCCTTGTGCATACATTACTCGTTGTCAACCTTCGTCCAGCTCGATGCGACAATTCCATTTCCCCTTTTTCTTCTGGCGTTCGGTGTGCTGGCGGGCATTGCTACCACGCGCACCTCCAACCCATTTGTAGCGACAAGTGCTCTCTTGGCATGTGTTTTGGTGTTCGCCTTTGCTATTCTCGTTCAGGAAATGGAGAATGAGGCCCAGCTCGTGTTTTGGAAGGCCGATCCAAAAACCTTGCAGGCTCATGTAAAACAAGCACTCCCCTGGATTCTCGGCTATCAGACTCTCGTGCTTGGTGGAGCTGTTGCACTCGATATCAGCGACACTGTCAGGGACACCTTGAAGCAGATCGCGGCGGGCCGCCCCCGCCGGTTTCTGGCATCTGCAAGCGCAACATTGGGGACGCTTCTTACATGCAGCGTCCTCGTCTTTGTGGCCTGCATCTCTGCAGTTCCACTGACCAGCCTCGATCAGCCAAGTATCTCGGTACTCGTTCCCGGCAGTATTATTTGGGCATATCAGCAGACACGAGAACCCATTGCGCTTGTTCATAGCTATGGGCTTTTTCGACGAATGACAGGCATTGGCGCACACGGCCAAGTGGCGCGGCCAGAAGTCATCTTTGAGGTCGAGCTCGCTTCCGGCGAGTGGCACGAAGTGGACTTTTTATATAAACCAGGTGCACCTGACGAAGCACCGCGCTTCGTCACTCCTCATCAGCCACGCCTTGATTGGCAAATGTGGTTTGCGGCGCTGTCGAATTACCATAGCGCCCCATGGACCGTTCATTTTGCTGATAAAGTACTCCGCGGCTCACATGACGTGTACGATCTCGTTCCGTCACTCTACGCGCTCGCAAAAGAGAAACCTATACAAGCTGTACGCGCCAAACACTTCGAGTTTGCGTACACGCAAAACATGTCCGGACCGGAATGGTGGGTGCGCGACATGGCAAGTGAGAGACAGTATCTCCCTGAGATTCGGCCAGAAGACCAGAGCGTCCAAAAGTTTTTGGCTGCACACGGTTGGCGTGATCATGATGTAAAGATAGAATCACCTTTTGCAGCGGTCTTGGTTGCCCTGCGGCCATATGTGGAATGCATCGTTTGGCCTGAAGCCCTTATTGCAATTGCGATCGTGAGAATAACGAGGCGTTTTCTCAAACTGTTCAGATGAATACTTTTCCAAAATTTGTTTCAAGGGTAGCGCGCCGCGCCGTCCAAAGCTAGCAGCTCAAGTACTCAGCTATTGTGCGTATGAGCTTTTGATGATGGCGATTTCAATGATAAAGCCTTTCGCGGTCCGAATCATCAGGATTTACGTTGTCTTTTTGTTTTTCTATGACGCAGCGACTTTTATCGCGTAATACCACAACGTCGCATACGGCCAACACTTTTCTCGCTCGATTCCAGCTTTGAGTTGTAATGACAGGTGGTAAACAGACTTGGGTACATGGCCTAAAGATGAGGCGATGATGACGCGGGTGCCACGGTCCAAGGGACCACATCCGAGACATAGGTAGTGTAAAGGCAAGTAATGCCCGGACTTGGCCCCTGGGCACACAGATAAAAAGGTAATTTCACAAACACAAAAGGGAAAAAATCAGACCGGCTCAGTTGCTGTGCAGCTTTTCCATTAGCGCAAGCCATCGCAGAATGGCTGGATATTGGATGCCGCAGAGTGAATTGTGACAAAGGCTCACGAGGGCGCGCGCGCGACTTTCGAGTTCCGCACAAAGCGTTGCACCTCCCACGTAAGAGTTACGACGAAGCCAGAATTCTAAAAGCTCGAGCCCTGCATCGCAGGCACTTTTATCCACCGTCAGACTCCCTTCCCAGGTCTTGAGAAAGCTATGTGGGTGTTGAGCCTCCACGGAGAGTCTTTGCGTAATTGGAGGTGGCGCCAGATCTAATGGTGATGGACATGCCTTGAGAGGATAATCTTCAGACACGGTTAAATGCACCTTGACGACATGAACGAACTTTTTGGAAACCTGCAAATGCCGCTTCGCGCCCGAGCGGATACTAAGGGCACGCGAGCAGTAGTCAGTCGCGTTACTCACTTTGCCAAGAACCTTCCCTGCCCGGTCAAGGATCTCATAGACGCAGGTTTCGGCAAGATCTAAACGAGACGCAGACACTACGGAGACTGAGCTGCCGCTTGTTACAGCAGCGAGTCTGCGGGCGCATGCCTGCATGGCGCTAGAAGACCACCTTGATTCTCCTCTACAAAGAATTATAAGGCCTCCATGGCTTGCATCGACAAAAAGGAGAGGCAACTCTTTCGTTTCATCGAGCCACCTTCCCTGCAATTGATCAAGACGCGAGATGTCTGTTTCGACTGGACCAAAACTCGATCGAAGAGCTTCTTCTGCGCTGACATGATTTCCTTGGCAAGCCTGATGCTGTCCCTTCTGAATTTCGCTCGCAAGAGAGACGACTTCGCACTCAGGTTCTACAACATTTCCGAATTGCGCGACTGCAA
>BGKB01000260.1:0-69019 GCA_003116975.1 Aurantiochytrium sp. KH105 | reverse complement strand
AATCATGGCAGGGCCGTCCCAGGGCTCCATGAGGCACGAGTTGAACTCGTAAAAGCCGCGTTTCTCGTCGGTGAGGTCCGGGTTGTTTTGCCAGGCCTCGGGGAGCATCATCATGACGGCCTCGGGGAGGCTGCGGGGCGAGGCCTTGCAGAGGAGCTCGAGGCAGGCGTCAAAGTTGCCCGAGTCACTGTAGTCTTCGGAGCAGACGGGCTTGAGCATCTCCGAGTCGTCAGAGGACTGGAGGAGCGGGGAGACCATTTGTCCCTCGCGGGCGAACATCATGTTCTTGTTGCCGCGCAGCGTGTTAATCTCGCCGTTGTGGCAGATGACGCGGTTCGGGTGGGCGCGGTCCCAGCTGGGAAAGGTGTTGGTGGAGAAGCGCGAGTGCACGAGGGCAAAGTGACTCTTGAGCTCCGGGTCCTGGAGGTCCTTGTAGTACTCGCGGACCTGGGACGAGGTGAGCTGGCCCTTGAAGACCATGGTCGCCGAGGAGAGCGAGCAGATGTACACCACGTCCTGCTCTCGTGCCTGGAGCGCCTCGCGGCGCACGCTCTGGCTCACGACGAAGAGCATGAGGTCGAACTTTTTGGAGTCCCACCCGGCCGTGTTTTGTACAAACAGCTGCTCGACCCAGGGCTCGGTCTTGAGGGCGCTGCGGCCGATCGTCGAGTTATCCGTGGGTGCCTTGCGCCATCCAATGAGCTTGATGCCGCGGCCGGCAAGGTGTTTCTCCACGATTCCCTTGTACTTGGCGCGCAGCGATTCCTCGTGCGACAAAAAGATGTTGCCCACGGCGAACTCGCCCACCTTGGGGAGGGTCACGCCGAACTCGGCCTTGGCCACCTTGTGGAAGAACGAGGTCGGCATGCCGATCATGATGCCGGCGCCGTCACCGCTGTTCACCTCGCAGCCGCAGCCGCCGCGGTGGTCCATGTTGGTCAACATCACCAGGGCGTCCTGGACCAGGGTGCTGCTCTGCTTCGACTTGAAGTTCGCGATAAAGCCCACACCGCACGCGTCCCGCTCCTCCTGGCTCACGTACAGCCCGGTGTCCTCGGGCATGGCGCTAAACCCGCGGAAGCGGTCGGCCGCCGCATCGTACTTGGCCTCCATCGCGCTTGCCTTGCTCCTCTGCTTTTCGCTTTCGCTTTTTGAGCGATTCGATTGAGGGGTCAACCCTGCCTGATCGCGCAGGCGCCCAGTCTCTCGCTCTCCCGCTCGCACGCACGCAAGTACACGCGCGCACGCTCTCTCGCTCGCTCGCGGGCGCGCACGCTCGCACGCACGCACGCACGCAAGCTCGCTCGCCTGCGACCGCGCCTCGCCTGCTCGACGAGAGCTGGCTGGAGTGTTACGGAATTGACTGCGCGGCTGCGGCCAGCCAGACGCTGCCTTGCTTGCTTGCTTGCTTGCTTGCTTGCAAGTGCCTGCCTTTCTGCCTGTGTGCAAGTGCCCTGCCTTTTTGCTTGCTTGCTTGCTCGCTTTGCTTTACTTTTGACCACTGTGAAAGAAAGGGTGGGTGAATGAACGAACGAATGAATGAATGAATGAATGAATGAATGAATGCGGTGAATGGAAACTTGGAACTTGACTTTTATTGGTTTGAGTTCGATTGCCGCCATTGTTTGATGTGAATGCCTGCCTGCCTGCCCGACGGATCTCGGCCGATGATTGTCGGTGATGGCGCCCTTCCGCCCGCGCCGCACGCACGAGCCCCGCCTCGCCATCGCCCTGCCTCGCTTCGCCCCTCCGCCCCTTCGCATCGCATCGCATCGCATCGCATCTCATCGCATCGCATCGCATCGCATCGCATCGCATCGCTGTCCTCTCCCCTTGCACACTCGCCGTCCTTGCCTCGCCTCGGCTTGCCTCGCCTCGGCTTGCCTTCGCCTGCAGTGCCTTCGCCTTGCAGTGCGCTCGCAGTGCAGCCGCCCTGCCTCTTTCCGTGGCTAGACAGGCAGAAGCAGGGCTCGAAGGCGGCATCGGAAGGACCCCGGCCCGCTTGTTTTCCTCCACAGGCCGCGGGAAGGAGGCCGCAGCTGCGGGCGCCCGCCTGCGAGTCAGCCGGCGCGCTGCGGGAGGTAGTTGCTGTTTGTTGCTGTTGCCATGGTTGCTGTCGCTGGCGAGGTGGGTGGTTGGGTAGAAGCCGCGGCTGGTGGCTGGCTGGCTGGTCAGGGCTGGCGCGCCCATGGTGGGTAGCACTTCGCTTCGGGGAGCATAGCGGACAGCCGCGATCGCAGCGCAGCGGCCTCTGGCGGCTGGCGTCGGAGTAAATGCAGGGCAGCGCAGAGCCATCCCGCGCCCAAGAATCGAAGCAGTGCGATCCAGGAAATGTAAAAATCGCCCGCCAGGCGCCCGACGCCTCTGCGCTGCACTGCACTCCACTGCCTGCACTTGCACTTGCACTTGCACTGCACTTGCGCTGCACTGCACTGCACTGCACTGCACACTGCACTGCACTGCAGGCCCGTTCTTCTTAGGTGTCGACCACCATCCACCATGGCCATCCATCCATCCACCCGCCCATCCACCATCCACCATCCGCCCGTCCGTCCATCCGTCCACGCCCCTCGAACCGTCGCGCTGCCGCTGCCAGGCTCTGTGTCTCTCTCTGCCTGTCTTCCCGTCTGCTCCGTGGCCGCGGCGTCTTTTCTTTCACAGCTCGAGGCTCGTGCCTGCTCGCCTCTGCGCTCGTGGCGCGGCGCTCGCTTTCGCGGGCCCGCGCAAGCAGCGCACTGCAGGCGCGTGCATCGGCAGCCTCTCACTGCAACAAAGCTGCCCGCTGCACTGCCCTGCGCTGCTGCGCCACGGATGAAACCAGCCAGCGCCGCTTTCTCCCCCCGTTTCCATCTCGCCCTTCCTCTTCCCTATCTTCTCCTTCCTCTTTCTTTTCTTTTTCCTTTTCCTTTCCCTTCCTTTTTTCTTTTCTTTTTCTTCCTCTGCCCTTGTCTTTTGCTTGGGGTGCGCCCTCTTTCCGCGAGGATCGGTCGATGTGTCCTCCGCGCCGCTGCCGCTCCGTCCGGGCCGCAGCAGAGAGAGAGACCTGCGCCGCGCGTCTCCGCTGCGCCGGCGACCGGTCCCCCACCCTGGCCCGGGAGAGGCGGCAAACCTGCAGCTGCAGCAGCCGCAACTCGGGGGGCGAGAGAGGAAGAAAGCAAGAAAGCAAGAATGAAAGAATGAAGCAACTCAGGTGACGGGCTCGACGCGCCGCCGACGAGCAGCGCCGAGCACTGCGGGGTGTGTGCGCAGAGGACGCGTCTCCAGTGGGGACGCACCGCGCCCGGCCCGGACGCCGCGATTTAAGGAGGTTGGCCGCGCCCGTGGGGGCGGAGGGGGGCACGCGCGGAGTTCCGTGCACAGATTGGAACAGCGCTCTCAATGTCAGTCACCAGGCGCAGTTCGATCTGCAGCGTACAAGGTCGATGAGTCTCGAAAGAAACCTCGCTGCACGGTGACTTGCGTGGGCTGGGTGGTCTCCGGAGGCGGACGATAAGGAAAGAAACAAACAAAATGAAACACGGTGGGTGGTCCTTGATGAGAAAAAAGGAAATCATTTGAACTCGAACTCGAGCCTTTCGTTGTCATTTATATACGCGTTCGGACACCTGGAGAGTCTTACTTACGAGGCAGCCCCAAGCGCAATTAGGAGAGTCCGAACCGCAGAGGTTGCAAGGTCCATCGGCGTATCGCCATTGAGGTTCCGCGCGTCAATGTTTGCCCCAGCGCTGAGGCAAATGTGAACGCCATCGATCCAATTGTCCGAGGCGGCGGCGTGCAGAATCGTGTTTCCAGCCGTATCTGCAGCGTGGCGCACGATATCGGGGTTCCGCCTGAATTCGCGCTCCAGCGCCTTGGCGTCTCGCGCACGGCACAATCGGAAAAGCTCCTTGCTGGTTGCTGAAGGGCCATAGCGACTCCACTCCTCGTCTTCGTCCTCGTCGTCTTCATCCTCGTCTTCGTCCTCATCGTCATCCTCACTTGGCCCAGGGCTATATACACTGCTACTACTGCTGCTGTTGCTTCGACTACTGCTGCTACCTTGTCCCTGCGAAAAGAGGCTGGCCAACCTCGTTTCCAACAGCTCAATCGCGTCCTTTACACGTCCACGCCGGTGACCAAAGTATGCATCGCCAGCTCTCGTTTCGGAAAAAATCTTCATATCTGCGCGCGCAGCATCCACGAGACGCCACACATCCTTTTCAGCGGGACTTCGAGGCGCCTGTCTTCGACGGCCACGATCATGCAAGCTGGATTCGACGCGCTCGATGGCGCGTTTCGCCCATCGCAGTAATGCCGCGCGCTCCTCATCATCCTCATCCTCATCCTCATCCTCATCCTCATCGTCTTTGTCCTCGGTCTCCCCATTACCTAGATTAGCACTCTTCTTGGTCTCCTCTTCGTCATCATTGTTGTTGCCTCCCTGTTGATCCTCTCCAAGGCGACGAAAAATTGCAGCAGCTGCCGAAGCATGACTTCCCGTACGGGGATCCTCTTTCA
Source organism: Aurantiochytrium sp. KH105 (assembly GCA_003116975.1). NCBI lineage: Eukaryota > Bigyra > Thraustochytrida > Thraustochytriidae > Aurantiochytrium > Aurantiochytrium sp. KH105. The sequence goes on along the minus strand of BGKB01000260.1, from coordinate 64,522 downwards.
TAGATCGACTCAAAAGCAAGTGAGCGACGCCGACATTGTAGCACCACATGCCTTCAAGACGTGCTGCGTCCGCCACAGCTAAACGCCATTGCTCGCAAGCGTGACGCGAGTCGCCCCGCAACTCTGCAGCAAACCCACGCATCATCCGTGCGCGCGGCAAGGCAACGTGGTAGACCGTGGCGAGCTCGTCCAACGTGCTCGTCGCATCCTCGACGCGATACTTTTCAAGTGCAAATCCCCTTGCCTCATTTTTGCCGCCCACAAGCTCGAGAAAAATCTCGCATACCGCAAAATACTTGCGCACGAGGTTGATTGTACGGCTTTGCGCAGACGTGGAGACGCTGTGCGCCGAGACGCAGACGTTGCCGTCTTTTACACGAGCCGCGCAAAGCCCGGCGAGCCCGCATTCAGGACTCTCCGCTAACTGCTTGCACCTGCGCATCTCTCGCTCCCTCCCAAGCGCCAGAACGCACAGCACCTCAAAGAGGTCAGATGCCTGAGAAACTTGGTCGATTCGAAGCCCCTCCATTGCCATGTCTCTGTCCCTGGTCTTGTACGTGTTCTTGTCCCGTGACTTGACATGCTTTTTGCTCGGCTTGCGAGACTTGCCATGCGGACGACGCAAGGATGAACTGTAGGGATGCGGAACGTTGGGATGGGAACTCTGTTTGACGCGCTCGTCCTGCACCGACGCCTTGGCCTTTTCAGCTCGTTGGAGAGCACGCAATTGTCTTTCGCGATGCCTACGCAAATGCATTTCCTCCATGTCTTGAGCACTTTGATGCCGATGGAGGCGTCGCGATTGGCGACGACGAGCCCGACGCGCTTTGGCGCTTGCGCTAGAGTCCTTTCGGAGATTAAAACCTGCGCCCCAGGTTCGAGCCTCTTGAAAGTCACCTTCCTTTGCAGACGCGCGTTTCGGCGCTGCAAGACGAGCGAAAAACGCATCGGCGCTCTGCGTGCGGCGCAAGTTGTCGCGACGCTGAGGCTCGTGAGTAAGTGTCGTCGTTGTTTCACTTGAACGCGCACTTTCCACGGGCGCAGGCCGCGCGAGCACAGGAAGAAATCTTGGCGCTTCCCCTCGATCATCGTCAGCGGACTGGTGGAGGGAATCTTGGCTGCCGCCATTCTGCGTCAAGACTGGGTCCTGCGATGTCTCACTTGCCTCGCCGCGCTCAATGCGTGCCGTTGTGAGTCGCTCGTACACTTGATGACAGGTACTGCATACAGAGGCTGTTTTGTGGTAGCTCGATAGATTTTGGGGATCGGCAAAGCTGTACAAGAGTTTGGGCTCTGTCGTAGACGTCTGAGCTGAAGACAAAGATGACCAGTGACGCGGGATCGTCGGGGCCTCCCCATTGGACCCGCCGAGCGCCACGACAGGAGTCGCAAGGCTGACACGATCATCGAGAGCGTCGCTCACGATGATTTGCCATGGTCGAGCAACACTGGCCCAGTCGGGACAAAGCATAGGCACGTGCAAGCGGACGCGACCCGTATTGCGACATCCTCTAGCAAGCATGACATGCGCATCATCTTGATGCGCGACAAGCTTAATATCTACAAAACCAATCGACCCTGTCCACTGCCAGTCCAGTGCAACCGTAGCGTCCTGCGGAACGACAGTCACACCACGACGATGCGCAAGGGATTGCGCAAATGTGAGCGAGGTGAAAGACTTGAGACGCGACTGCGATGCGCGCTGCCGCAGCGTCCATACACGAAGTAAGGGGTCCATCATGTCCAAAGTCTGAGACTCTTGGCCCAGCAGGACGGAACGATATGGAATTTTGTGCATTTCAAGACTGGAACGAAGCTGCTGGCCTTGGAGCAACGCTGGATCGTCCACTTCGCGAGGCACGGACGACGGATCGAGTGGAAGCTCGCGACGCATCCACGCTCGCTGGGCGTCCTCATTGTACTGACAAAATGAGCCCGCGCATCTGCGTTGAGACTTGTTTGCTCGAGACGCCTCGCGTGTCGGCCCAGTCAGCGTCTTTTCCGGTGCAAGACGCACGCCAGAGACGCGCACAAGCCACAACCTTGACGAGCTCGCGTCGACGGCAAAGCCCAGCTTCATTTTCTGCACACGCGAGCCAGTATTTCGTGCAAGATGACGAGCGAGACGATCCGCGATGCTGTCGATCTCCTTGCGTCGAGACGCCTCGCGCTGAGGGAGCTTGAGCGAGTGCGTGAGCCCGTTTGCATCGAGTCGGAATCGCGCCTCTATGCGATGATTGGCGTCCGGGTCGCCAGGAGGGTCCTGACAAATAGCGAGGACATCGTCTCCAAAGTCCTGCAATATCGCAGGCATGCGGTGCGCGTGCGTTATCTCGGCTTCTCCCGAGGCATAGTGGACGGTGATATTTCCACCTCTCTGCGAGCACGCGCTGGCAAAGGCCTCCGGCAGAGGTCCTCCGACGGTCTTCTCCGCATGTTTGAGAACGGAGCCCTGGCGACTGGTAAAGAGCCAGGCTGCCTCGTTGCTGACACCAAAGCTCTCGAGCGCGACAAGACAGTCCGGAATGCGCACTGCGAGCGGTTCGTTTTGGTGCGGTCTCCAGATGTTCTGCAGCACCCAAACGAAGTCGAGTCCTTCTGGATTGGCGCAATCGTCGTCGTTTTTCATGCTCGCATCGGCGCTGCTGCTCTGTGGTCTGCAGAAGTCTTCTGCAATCCTCCTAATTTTCTGCAAATGTACAAGTCTGTGACTCGCTCGCTGTTGTCCTGCTTCGTCGCGGCCCCTCAGCACGCCTTGGCTCGCCTCTTCTTATGATCGACGCCAAAGTGGACTACGGCAAGGTTCGCGAGCTTCAAGACCGACAGCAACTGGTGTCGGTGTTGCGATCGTTCCAAAGCTCACCCCATTCACTGCGCGTGTGGTCGCTGTCGCCGAGAGCGCTGTCTTCCCTCCCGTCGGGAGCGAGCTCCCAACGGCCAAGGGCGTCCCAGTGCGCAGCTCTCTGTCCCTGGCCGCGAAACACGAGTTTTTACTTCCCGGCACAGAGGGGGCCCCCGGCTTTCTGCGCGAAACCTCTGGGTTGCGCAGTCTGCGCTCATGTTGGCAAAGGCAAACGGCCGGCTGTTCGGGCACCAGTGGGCAGAGGGGGCAGAGGGGGGTCCGGCCTGCCACCCAAAATCTTTCTGCTTGTTTTGTCTTTTTTCCAATCAGGCAACACAGGCAAGCAAGCAAGCAAGCAAGGAAGCAAGCAAGCACAAAGCTTCGAGATCATCGGTACGTGCAAGGACGCTCGCAGCACGCGAGGGGAGGAGGACGAGGACGAGCAGCAGCAGCGGCGGCGGCAGCGGCAGCGGCAGCAGCAGGAGAAGGGTCCAGCCCGATCGCTTGCTGCGGCCCCTTGGAGACGCCTCGCACGCCCAGCACCGCAGCTAATCGGTCTGAGATTCGGTCGATCGACTCGATCCAGAGGCTCGCGAGCTGTGAGCCGTGCACAAAGCGCTCGAAAACAGGGGTGCTCGCGATCGAGCGAGCGAGAGAGATGGAGAGTAGCGCGCATAGTTTCTGGGCTTGCTCATGCGGAAGCACCTCGTGGGTGCGAGTAACGTGACGCCTGAGCGATCTTACTAAGCCCCTTTATTTTCCGCAACACTAACGCGCTTTCCAGCATCATCCCGTAAAAGATTGTCCAGGTGAATACGAAGATGGCCGCCACGACGACGACCACCACCGTCACGCCGAGCGGCGAGAGCGCTGGCGTGTACGCAAGGTTTCCGAAGGACGTGAAAATTGAAGAGGGTCCGCTCCGCGAGGCGATGTCGAGTTTTGGCGAGGTAGAGCGAGTGAATTTGCGTGCGGGCTCGGCTCAGGTGATCTTTAAGGAGGGCGCCGAGATCGCTTCCAAGGCCGTGGAGGCCGGCAAGGTTAACGTGGGTGACGCCGAGGTGGGTATCGAGGCCCTGCGCGGCAGGGTTCGTTCTTCTCGCAAGCAGAATGGCACCAAGAAGGGCGCAGATCAGCCAAAGCAGAGCACCGAGGCGGTGGCCGCCGACCCGCGCGCAGTGTACGCGCGCGTGAGCCAGCAAGAGGTTAGCAAGGAAGACGTAGATGCGATCTTTGGCAAGTTCGGCAAGGTGGAGAGTATTGAAGTCGCGAAACGCAAGGGACGTTCGGATGCTACGCATATTTTTGTCACGTACGAAGAGCTTGCCGGCGCGGACGCCGTTCTCAAGGCTTCGGCCGAGGACAACACGGACCTCCGTCTCGGCGAGGAGACTTTCAAGGTGGAGCGCCGCAAGCGCGCGCCAAAGGCCAAGGCTTCGAAGAAGCCCCAGGCTGAGGCGGCAGCAAACGGCGACGAGGCCCCGAACGGCGGCAAGAAGAAGCGGTCCTCGAACAATAAGAAGAAGGATAATGCCGAGGGCGAGAATGGCGCTGCGGCTGTGGCAGAAAATGGCAGCCGTCGCACGAAGGCTGCCCCCAAGTCGTCCGTGTACGTGACTAACATGGTGGTGTCCACGGATGAGGCTGCGCTGAAGAAGGCATTTGAAAAGTTTGGCGCCATCAAGACTGCGTCTTGCCAGCAGCGCGAGAGCTTTGCGACGATTTCCTTTGCGGAGGAATCGGGCGTTGAGGCTGCCCTCGCCGCTGCCAAGGAGGGCAAGCTTGAGATCGAGGCCAAGGACGGCGAGAAGAAGAGGCTTTCGGCGTCGCGCTGGCGCGCGGCGGGCCGGAGCGGTCAGGCGACCGGCGCTGTCGAGAACGCTGTGCATGTGACTGGTCTCGGATTTAGCATGCCCTCGGAAGATGACCTCAAGGCCATTTTCTCGCCGCTCGGCGAGATCTCCTCCATTACCGTTCACCGCACTCGTAGCTTTGGCATTGTGCGTTTCGAGGATCCGGCGGCGGCTGCTGCCGCCGTGGATGGTGGTTCGGCTAATCTTGAGCTTGCGCCTGAAGACCCGGAGGTCCCGCTCGTGATTGAACTTAGCGACAGCACCAAGGCCTCGGCACGGAACGGTAGGAATGGCGGACGGCGTCGGTTCGACCGTCGCCGAGGGCCGCGCCGCGAGCAGGCCAAGGAGAATGGTGGGGAGACCGCTGCCGCTCAGGAATGAGCAGGTTCATGACGTCATCCGCGTGTCTGGAGATGCAGGGGAGAATCAAAGAAGAAAGAAGGCATTGTACAATCACCAAAAAACAAAAAGAAGAGTGAGAGATGAAGAGACAGAGAGAAGGAAAGGGTGGGGAGGGGGTGAAGAGCAATGCCAGCGACTCAAGACGTGATGACGCGATGAAAGACTGACTGTTGAACAGTCTTTTTTGCGGGGGGGAGGTCCCCGACCACACGCACGATCTGCAATAATGAAATGTTCGTCCTGGCAAGAGTTGTGTGATCAGCGAAAGACTAAGAAAGGCAAGAAAAAAAAAAACCAAGAACCACCGAGTATTGAGAGATGCGAGGCTCGCTCCCGACCGACAATGATAAAGGTCTTGCGGATTTTGCTTTGCCAATCTTTTATAATTCTGCCCAAAGTTTGACTGATTGCTTCGACTTTTTCTTTTTATCTTTCTGCTCTTCTTTTGATCCATCTTTTTTAAGAACGACAATACACAAAGAGCACAGCTTGGCCAGAGATGCCCTTGATCGCTGCTATTTTTGTTTGCCTTCAAGCGGGGAGGTTCGGTCGGGAGGACTGCTGCGTGTCTCTGCTTCATGCATGCACGCAATCAATCCACCGATTCCCGTCCGCGCTTTCCTGCCGCCTGCTCGCGTGCCCGATCTGCGACACGGTCCCCTTTTCCGCCCACCCAAAAATTGGCGGAGAACGGCCCGGAGAACAGCACGGGGACGGACGGCGGCCGAGTTCTTTGCTCGCTCGCTCGCACACATCCTTCTAGGCTATCTTTTACTGACAGTGAGCATGCAGAGCGCACACCCCCTTTTCCGCCACGATTCTCTGAAAAAAAAATTGCCGCCACTGCAGAAGGCCGTCATGTATAGTAATTATGCGAGCAGAGGATCCCGTGAGGCCGAGCAGAGATCGGAGAAGCGTGCAGACAGCAGGGCTTGCAGGCCGACGCGGACGTGGGCAAGAGCGAGCGAGCGAGCACACGGGCCAGGTCATGAGCGGCGAAGCGGTGGCCGCCGCCGCCGCCGCCGCCGCCGCAACAGGTCCCAAGTGCCTCGCGGCGGCGTGCCCAGGGTCCAAAGACATTCCATTTGCCGTGCACGAGGAAGCCCTCGTGCGCAGACTTGGGCCCGGCGCCGACCTTGACGTGGTGCTGTGCAGCCTCACGCACGGTGTGGAGGCGCTTGTGGCCGGCAAGGTTCCGTGTGCGGTCAAAGGCGCTGTGGGCCGCTCGCGACTCTACGCGCTGGCGGCGCCAAACCGCGAAGTCCTCAGTAGAGCCACGCGCGTCCTGATGAGCAAGTGTGGGCAAGCACGAGCCTCGTCAGCCATGACACGATTCATCGAGATTCGTCTTGGCAACTTTTGTCTCTTCCGCATGGTGTTTTTTACAAAGTTCCGCGACCGCACGGCCAATTCCGACTTTTCATCCAATTGGACGCAACACGTTTCGCGCACCTTCAAGGCCTGCAGTCTCGGGGACGCCGATACAGCTCGCGACAACTTTATGGAGCTCGTGAAAAAAACAGGCGCTGTTGTCCGCCTTCACTTGCATCACTCAGCCTTTCTCAAATGGATTGCCTTCGATCCAACTGCCGTCGAGTTCTCATGGCCAAATAAATCTTTGTGCGAGACTCCTGGGCCGCGCCCATCGTCATCTTCAACGACCTCATCGGTGTCGGCTACTTCATCAGAGTCTACGCTACCTCTCTACGACGAAGTCTTGCCCACTCACGACGCGAAGCGACTGCGGACGACGTCATTTGGAGGAAAAAACGGTGACGGTGGCAATCAGAGTAAATTTGAGCGCACTGACGAGCCACAAGCCAGCACAGACACTGCAGGTATGCAGGGAGCGCTAGAAGGCCTGTTGAGCTTGCGTCAGCCCAAGAAGAAGCCCTCGTTAGAGGCCTCGAAGCGCATTCTTATCCAGGTGGTTGAAGATGACATGGGACAAGCACGACTTTCCCACGTCAACTGCGCAGATCCTCAACAGATTCTTCACGCCGCGCTCCACAACACAATTGGCGCGCAAAGAGCACAACAGTTTCCGTACTTGTTCACCCCTCCGCCACATCTTCAGGTTATGGGATCGCCATTTTACTATGGTGTCCAACCACAGTTTCATCCCCACCAAAATTTTCACTCTGCTTATCATCATCACGGACTTGAGTGAAGATATTCACTCATTCTCCCTTTTCCCTGCCAAAAAACGAACAAACCAACCAACATGTCATGAACCAACCAGCTAGTGCCAGCTCACTGATCAGTAGACATTGCATGCCAGCCAGCTGCAGTTAACGAATAATTCGAACCATGAGCCGAGTCGAACCATGAGTCCTTTTGTGGGGGGAAGGAGAAACTCGAATTGCAAAAAAAAATTGGCAAAAAAAAAGAATGGACACGATGGGAATTGAACCCATGACCTCCTGCATGCTAAGCAGGCGATCTACCACTGATCTACGCGCCCAAGCCATTGAGGCTCGTTGAGAGTGAAGATCAACTCGGCATTTATATAAAATACATGCCGCAACAACTGTGAGGACTGCAAGCTTTTTACTGTCACCAAACACGTTTCTTGGTGGAGACACTGCTTGGTTGACGGCTTTCATTTTGACACCAACTTTTGTAAGAATAATTTGATAAAGCTGCTATACAGGAATCCCACGTCTTCAATAATTTATATTCAAGCTGCCAGCCAGGTTAAAGACCAAAGCTTGGCCATTCACATTACGATCGACCACTACAGAATAAAACTTATATATATATTTTCCAAAGGTCACATTTGCTCAACGGATCGTCTTTGAGTAATCGGCGATTCGGGCGCGTAGATCAGTGGTAGATCGCCTGCTTAGCATGCAGGAGGTCATGGGTTCAATTCCCATCGTGTCCATTCTTTTTTTTTTTTTTTCTTTCTTTCTTCTGAGAGAAAGAAAGTGTGGGGGGATGGTCTTTGGAGTGACTGCACAACCTAATTTTTTTTGTTTAATGTGAGAAGGAGTGATTGCCCCGCGAGCTTTCGCGTGATTCACCTTCGTGTGATGCGAGTAGAACGTAGCGACGCTTCAAGCTTGCGCCCGCTTCTGGACAGCACAGGCAACGGATGTTGGTCGTTGATGACCATAGTCCCGTCGAAGTGCAATAGCTTCGAGCCAGGGCGCGTAGATCAGTGGTAGATCGCCTGCTTAGCATGCAGGAGGTCATGGGTTCAATTCCCATCGTGTCCAAATCTTTTTTTTTTTGAATATTGGCGTGGTAGGCCTCATCTTTTTCTGAACGTCGTGGACAACCCCTCGGTCTTGCGCCGAGCCTTGAGTTCGTCGCGAGTGATCAGAGCAGCCCGTGGCGCAAACTCGCAATCGAGATTCGTTCAAGCTTACCTCCGTTTTTGGCTGCAGATAAGGCGAGTACATAGTAGCTTTACACATGGCTGATGATGCACTATCAATTTTCAAGAATGGTCTTAGCGACCGGCATCCCGCAGTGGCGACCTCACTTAACAACTGAACGTCAACAAGAATATTATACGGCAAATCTCAGGACCACGGTAGAAGAAGAAAGTAAGCTTTTTTACCTTTGCGAAGTTGGCTTACTTTCAGAGCACTTCAAAAGTGCTACACATCACATCAAAGTCACCTCCGCTCCTCTGATATCGGAATGAGACCCAATTTAGACGGCATGGGCGAACAGACGTGCAGATGATGTGATAGTCTGCTGGCAAAGACCTCAAGGCCAGGTTTTGGTTACGCGTGTGCAGCAAGAATCTTTCCATAAATTGCACAACGGAGCTCGGGCCGAGCATGTGCAGCGTTGAAATCTTTGGAAAAGAAGACCTCGACGCAAGTGTCTTCGAAAAGAGCGAGACCTAGTTGATCTTGCCAGTTGTTCGCGATGAGTGCACCCACGCGCTGATTCATATGATCTTTGCTGGGAAAGAGAGTGCGCATGACATTTACCAGGACCTCGTTTGGGATGACCGAGTTGATAGCACGGGACAGCATTCAAGCAGAGAGGAAGTTCTTCACCTTGAGCACTGCCACGGATGCGCCAACTCAAAGCTTATAGTATCGCTCTCGCTCGCCTTCTTCTTTTTTTCCCCCTGAGCTGACTCACTTCTCGTCCGGCATTTTTACGTGGCCAACCTGGGACCTGAGATTTGTTGTTGTTGTTGTTGTTGTTGTTGTTGTTGTTGTTGTTGTTGTTGTTGTTTTTTATATTCATATAAAGGCAGCGGTTGCGGAACATAAAGAAAATGTAGACCTACTTTCCATTTTCTTTGTTTGCTGAGACATGCGTGCGGATCATTCGAACTTTCAATGCGCTCTACATCAAGGTTTACTATATAGTTGTCTAGACCTCGGCCTCCTTCAACAAGCCAACAATGGCTTGGGCGCGTAGATCAGTGGTAGATCGCCTGCTTAGCATGCAGGAGGTCATGGGTTCAATTCCCATCGTGTCCATTCTTTTTTTTTTTTTACCTTTTTTATAATAAAAAAGTATAAAGACACATGTTGTTTGGAATTTTTCCTCTTTACTCTTTTGGAGGCCTGACAATGCGAAACTAATCCTGCGGATCGATGCTCTGTGTGTATACATGGACAATTTTACGATTGAAATCGAGGATGAAGGAGTCTGACAGGAATGCGTGCTCATCGTAAGAGGTTGAGAGTTGACGGGGTCCTTCACGGTACTTTTGAGGTTGTCAACGTGGGATGCGTTTCTTCTTCTCGTTTCGATTTCCTCCTCTTCCTCTTTGCACTTCCGCTTGGCAGTCAAGCTGTTACCTTTGGATATACACGCGTCGGTATCGTGGGAAGAAAGATTGCAAGAATTGCAGAAGACATCCCCTCGAAACCTGCATTGTTGGTGAAGACAGTCGCTATTGCATCGTCTGCATTCCCGAGATCTGGTTTTGGCAGCTGCAGCTGATAACTTGATATGACGCTTTCGTGCAGCTTCAGGACCTCCTCCCGCAAAGACACTAACACTGTAAATTTGTTCGCACCAGCGCTGTCCGTAACCGTAGGCCTCTTCACAACAAATTTAAAAAAAAAACAATTTGGACACGATGGGAATTGAACCCATGACCTCCTGCATGCTAAGCAGGCGATCTACCACTGATCTACGCGCCCTGAAGCTTCGCTATAGCTGCTCCTCGGGTCTCGCAAAGCCAGCAACCTCTATGGAGAACCAGCGCTCCTGTCGACTGTAGCTGCATGTTTCTGTTGCATGACCATCCATTGCAAAACCTTGCGACTGATGTCTCGGTCTTCGAGCTTGCGAGAGTCAAAGACAAAAGAATGCGAAATGGAAAAAAAAAAAAACAAGTTCGGTCATGATCGGTAAAAAAAATAAAAAAAAATCTAAGTTGGACACGATGGGAATTGAACCCATGACCTCCTGCATGCTAAGCAGGCGATCTACCACTGATCTACGCGCCCTCATTCGAGGCTATTTTGCTCGATGGAAATCCGAGTTACCTACGCGGATCATGGGCAGCTGGCACTCCCGCACCACCAATCTTCGCAACGTCGTGTTCTTCTTCTTGAAGCGACGAAGTGACTTTAGAAAGCACACATTTCGTGAGTTCGTCTGCTCGCACTAAATTCTCACTTTTTGGATGTGTGTAAACGTTGCGCGTCAGGCTACATGTGCAAGTGTGATGGCAACTTCATCGTGACGGGCATCATCAATTGGCAGTTCTGCACCCTCATGTCCAAAAATGGAGAAGTGCGACAAGGAAAGCTAGCTATCGTACGGTAATCGCGATGTATGCGCATACATCAACATAATCGCTGGAACCTGTAGACTAAAATCTCGTTTTCACTCGATAGCTTACCCATGCCGATCTACCTGCCAAATTCGCCATCATACGTTGGTGCGAAGTAAAAGCAGCATAGATTGACGCTCTCAAAGATCAGCCACGAGACAAGTTTATCTCGAGACGCTCTTGCTCGCCCACTTTGTTTTATATTGTCTCGCCTGAATAGCGCAATCAAGCTCAAGCCGCCTGAATAGCGCAATCAAGCTCAAGCCTACGTGCTTAAGACCAAGCTCAAACGCGTAACGCCATCATCACCACCAATAAAACAAAAGAAACGCCTCGCCATCATCAATGCTGAACCGAAATGAAGCGCTTTGTCATCATTCGCGCCAATTCAACAAGTACTCCGCCATTATTACCACCAATACCATCATCCGTACTAGGGCCTAGGCCTAGTTACAAAAGAAAGAGTGCTTCGCCATCATTCATTCCCACCAACACAAAAAAGGAGTGCTCCGCCACCAACGTCAGAAGGAAGTGCTGCAAGGAGGAAAAAAAAATACTTTTGGACACGATGGGAATCGAACCCATGACATCCTGCATGCGAAGCAGGCGATCTACCACTGATCTACGCGCCCGTTTCCTGATGGACAATACTGGAGCAGCCACAATCCAACAAAACTCACTTGCCACTTACAAATTTAGAAAAAAAAATAAAAATAAAAAGAATGGACACGATGGGAATTGAACCCATGACCTCCTGCATGCTAAGCAGGCGATCTGCCACTGATCTACGCGCCCCCGATCGCGGTCATTTCTGATCGTTGAGGCAGGGGGCCATCTCGGTACTCAAAAGGTGATGTCTGAGCGAGAGACAAGGGGCGAAAAGTCAGCAGCCTCTAGCGCAAAGCTTCTTCGACGAACGTAAACCTCAAAGCGTGAGCGTGCGAGCAAGCGACAGCGAGCAAGCGAACGAGGGAGCAGGTGTCTGGGAGCGCTGCTCGTCGACTCGATCGAGACAAGGCAAGCGCCGGTGCGATCGGCCAGTCTCGTCAGCAAGAAGGAGAGAAAGAAAGATGCCCTTTTGCAACGTGGTCAACGCGGGCGAGCCCGCGCACCGCATCTGGTATGAGGCCTTTGGCGCAAGCGAAGACGAAGCGACGCACCGCGTGTTCCTCACCATGGGAATGGGCTGCGACTTGCGTCCTTGGGAGCCGCAGATTGACTACTTTGTCAGGATTCCCGGTTACCGCGTGGTCGCGTATGATAATCGCGGCATGGGCCATTCGGACCACGTTCCAGGGCGATGGACGACGCGTGCCATGGCCAAGGATGGACTGGCGGTTTTGCGTCATATCGGCTGGTCCAAGGACATTCATCTCGTTGGCGTGTCCATGGGCGGCATGATTACGCAGGAGCTTGCATTCCTCGACTTGGAGCGCTTTGCGAGCGTGACGCTGCTCTCGACCATTGCAGGCGGTATCAAGTCACTGCTTCAATTCATCACGGTTCTGCCAACAGGCATTTTTACGCTGCTTCAGTCGCTCATGGCCCAGACATCGGAAACCAAGGTGGAAAAGATGCTGCAGCTCATGTTCCCTAGTACCTACCTCGAGGCTCTCGATGAGGTGTCTGGGAAGACGAATGCAGACATTGTGCGCTCTGTCATTCTTGGCAGGACGGAGGCCAGCGCCCAAGAGGGCAGAAAGTACATGGACTTTCCCATTTTCGTCAAGCAAGCGCTTGCTGTCATGACGCATCGCGTGCCGACGCAGCGTTTAAAGCAGCTTGGTTCGATCTTGCCTGTGCTCGTGGTGTCTGGGGATAGCGACATTCTCGTGCCGGACGCGAACTCGCACCTCCTCGCCCGTGAGATCGGGTCGAATGCTGAGCTCTTGCTCATCCCCGGCGCGGGTCATGGCGCCAGTGAGCAGTGTGCTGACGAGGTCAATCCTGCTATTCGAAACCTCATTGAGCTTCGCGCGAGGTCCAAGCTCTGATGAGCAGGACATATGATATGCATCGTCTCGTCACCTTTACCATGCTTGTGCCTTGTTTTTCCTTGGCTTTGCTTGGTTTGTTTGGGGGCCAGACCTTAGGCCTAGATAGTTTCTCTACTTTGCCCGCCCTTGGGTTGCTTTCTTTATAACTTCGAAGAACCAACCATCCACCCGCCTTCCTTGCGCGTTGTGGCAAGCCGCTCCGTTCCTTCCAAGTCCTCGTCGACGATTCCGCGCGCGCTTCAACTATGTAGCAACGCTTTGCCGGCTGATGCCGCCAGGTGCCGTTTGCTGTTGCGTGGACGGGCCCCGTGCTTTCTTGTGAGTCAAAGGACCTTGCTCTATCTCATCGAGCAGATCTGCCGCCGCAGGTGGTGACGTCACCCCGCCCAATTTGTGAGCCGCGCTGCCGCTGGAGCCTGGCTGGCCGGCTCGCACGATCGATCGATCGACCGATCTGTTCCAGCAGCTTTGCAGCTGCCAGTGGCCGGGAATCGATCGATCAATCGATCGATCGATCGATCAATCAATCAATCAATCACGCGTGCGGCCCGGCCGGACCTCCTCATTCGAGCCTCGGCCACTCCCCGTTCGTTGCTCATCCTTTCCGTGCTTCGCTCATTTATTTCTTCTCGCTGCTGCGCTTTGCGTCCAGAGCCCCGCGGGACACAGCCTTCCGCCACTGCCAGCCCGATTGGGATTGACTGTCGGGCCTCGCAGCCGTGCCGCCGCCGATCGTCATCATCGCGGTCGATCTCGTCGTCGCGTCTTTCTTTCTTTCGTTCGTATCTTCCCGAGTCCGCCTCTCTCCCCTCCTCCCTCCCTCTCTCTGACTCACTCTCGCCGGTCCCCAGCGGAGACGCTGCCGCCGCGTCCCCACCTGCGTGAACCGGCCAGCACGCAACAAGCAGCAACAAGGCAAGAAATATCCGCACCAGGGACGCCCGCGCTGCGTCCCCCTGCCTCGCGGGCTCCTTCCTTCCTGCCCTATTCCTCCCCGCCGGCGTCACGTCACGCTCGCCTTCCCTGCCTGGCTCCCTCCTGTCCTCCCTCCTGTCCTCCCGCCCACCCTCCCGCGAGCGCCTTCAGCTGGCTGGCTGGCCCCGCGCCGCGCCGCTGCTCTGCTCCTCTCCCTCTTCTGCCTCCCTCCCGCCAACGGACGCGGCGCCTCCCTCCCTCCCTCCCTCGCTCCCTCGCTCCCTCCCTGGCCTCCCTCCTCCTGCCCTCCGCGGGCACGCCGCGGCTGCGTCCTGCTCTCCTCCTCCCCGCGCTGCCGCCCGCCTCGCTGCGTCTCCGCTCGTTCGCGCCGCTCGATCGCCGCCGCTCGAGTGCCGCCGCTCCCGCATCCATCCATCCATCCATCCATCCAGGCATCCCACCCCGCCTCCTCCCGGCGCGGGCAGGCGGCCGGCAGACGGGCAGGCGGGCGGGCGGGCGGGCAGACGCTCAGGCTCGCGGCCAACGCGCGGCGGGCGGGAGGGAGGGAGGCGGCGAGGCACGACGGCGGAGGCGGCGGCCGCGGCCGCGGCGGGCGGCAGGGCCTGGCGCCGGCTGCTGCTGTGCTGGGCGCAGAACCGCGACGCCCGCGCAGACGCCGCGGCGGGAGCAGACCCAGACGCCCGCGCGCTGGCCGCGCCTGCAGCGGCGGCGCCTGCAGCGGCAGCGCCTGCGGCGGCGAGAGCGGCGAGAGCGGCGGGGGTGGAGGCAGGCGCGCAGACCGCGACGATGCAGAGGTTCTTCGGGTCCGACGACCTGGACAGGGCCCGGGAGGAGGACCAGGAGGACGGCGGCCGGCGGAGGCGCTTCAGCGAGCGCACGCCGTCGGTGAGCAACACGCGCACGACCAAGAACAGGCACCGGAAGCGCCTCAGCGCGCGCGTGCGCACCATTGTCGCCTCGCTGCCCGGCGCGCGGGAAAGCGTCGGCGCCAGCAGCAGCACCAGCAACAGCAGCAGCAGCAGAAGGCTCAGTCTGGGCGCCTCCAGCAGCAACAGAAGGAGGCTCAGCACGAACTTTCGCACCCTCACCTCCGGCAGCGAGGACCTCCGCGGGCACCTCGACAGCCTCGGCAGCGACGACGAATACGAAGACTACAAGGCCAAGCGCGAACACCGCTTCGACGAGCAAGACGACGAAGATGACCAAGACCAAGACGAGCACGACGACTGGAGATCCGCAACGACCGACTACAGCCGCCGCGATCCAATATTGCTTACAGAAATTACAGAGGATGAACCGACATTCATCTACGAGCGCCCCAACGGCACGCGCGTGCGCTACAGGGTAGAGAGCCTCGTCGACTACATGCTCTTCGCGGGCACCTTTGCAGAACCCGAGACGGCGCTCCCCTTTAGCGAGGACGACCTCGCCGAGATCGACCGTCTCGCCCAGGAAGCTGGCTTCGACAGGGAAAGCGTGCTCGACGCCAGCAGGCAACCCCAGCAGTTTGCGGACCGTCGCTTCTCCACTTCCGCCCTCGTCGGACTCGAGAGATGCTGTGGCGAGTTGGTCGGTGAGATTCCAGAGATTGCCGAATCAGACGAGTCCCGCGAGTCCGCGCAGGTCTACCTCATGACCGAGCTCTTCCCTTCGATCCGCTACTACTTTCGTCAAATCTATGACTTTGATCCCGAGTTCGCCACACAGTCGCTCGAGCAGTGGCGTGCCTTCGTGCGCGGTCCACCGAACCGACCCAATGCGGACCGGAACCGTGTTCAGAACATGGCCATGCAATTCTTTTCGGATCTCGAGCGCGACTATCCCGCGCCCTCGCCTCAAGAAAGCGAGTCAGAGAATGTGTAAATACAAAGTCTCAGGCTCTGTGTATGATATGATTTACGTGCGACGAACGACGAAACCAACACAGTTCGTAGGTCCCCACTGTATGGCATCATTGCATTGCAGCGCGTCCTTACCAAAGTCAGTTGATCCTGTTTCTCAATTCTCTCCAAATGTTTCTTCGCACATCTCCATCCAAAACCACTCCTTTCCTTTCCTTTCCTATTCTTTGCCTCGAGGAAGCGCGTTGCACAAGAAAGACCTCATCGTGGTGGTGCATGGATTATTACCCTAACTGGTTATCACCAAGGTTTTTTAGTCTGCACAATTATTCAGGGTGTCTAATCTCTGGCCTCTGTGCGCGCTTCAACTCGAGGCCAAGCCAGGCCACAAAGGAAAGCAGCCCTCGATCCTCTCTCCTCATTGCCGCACTTGTTTTTGTTTTGGAGACGCACCATCAGTCTCCTCGCCGCGAACAAAAACCTACATCGTGCTTCTTTCATTTCTTCGCGCGAAGAAACGCATGCATTCACGCACGCACGCACACATACACGCGCGCATGCACGCACGCCCCGCGCGCGCCTTTTCAGTCCTTCACCGTCAGTCCATTGCGTGACACGCAACACAACAGGCCTTGCCCTCCTCCTCTTCGACAACCACGATGAAGATTTGCTGACGATTGATTGCTTGGTCGCCGCGGCAGGTCCATCCATTTCTCAAATCGGTCTAATCTAGAAATAGGCCACAAATCTCGGATCGTTTCGAGTCTAGCTAGGCCTGGGCCTAGGCCTAACTAAGCCAGTACTACGGAAAAGCTGCTAGCCACGGCCACAACATTGAGGGCGCAAAAAGAATGACCGCAATGATCGGGTGTATGGATTTTTCTAAAAAGAGAAGATTTGATTAATGGTTTCTTGTTACTTCGTAGAGCCTGCTAGTACCGGCTTATGAGCTGGTGGGTAACAAGCTCGCCAAAAGGTGGGCCTGTTTCGTAGAAAGTAGAGTGGGGAATAAACTAAAGGTGATAAAGACAGTCCTTCGTCCTCCGGCCACTCCTTTTCCAAGTTTCACATCTCGATCTTGGAGAGATGTCGCATGCTTACCCTTGCTTACTCCTCCTCCTCATCGTCGCAAGATGCGTGGAAGGTGCAGTCGACCGTGTCGTCGCAGCCCAAAAGGTCCTGGTACTCCTCGCTAAAACAGATCTTCTCGCCCGAAATGTCAAAGACCTCGAGAAACTGCAGAGTCATGGCAAACTTGAGGATCTCGTACTTGAGGTCGCTGACATCGTCAAAGCCCATCTTTTCGGTAAAGTTGATCTCAGTAAAGTAGCCGCCAACCTGGGTGAGGTAGTTGCAGTCACTTGGGTTGGTGCGCTTGCCCGAGCACTTCTTCCAGTCCTTGCCGCCGAGAGCATCAAACATAATCGTCCAGGCTTCCGTCTCGTCCTCCACAGGGTCGTCGAGAGGGCAAATCGTAATGTTGTCCGCGACGAAGTCCTCAACTGCAACCGGGCCGTACGGCTCGAAAATCTCGTGCATGCTGTCAATGCACGAGGTCGTCGTCAGCGCATAGTCATCGTCGTGAATGTAGAAACTGGTGAATCCGGGAGAGGTCAGAATAGCCTCAATGATCTCGGGGGAAACCTCGCCGTCAACATACTGGTTGTGAAAGTAGATTTCCGTCAGGTAGCCGTCCGTGCAGTAAATGTACTTGTTGTCCACAGCTTTCACCTTGCCAGTACCCTTGCCCGTGCACGGGAATGGGGTAAACTTGCCGGCTTCCTTGTTCCAGCCGGCGCCGTTCGACACGTCGTAAAAGTACTCCCACTCGTTTGCGTAGTTACGCGGCGCAATTGTCGGCGCTCCGGTCGGCATGTTGCAGATCGTAAAGTCCGCCTCGCAAAGCTCTTCGCTCTTGGAGCACTCTTTGAGCTTGATGCAGTCGCGCGAGTCTTCGAGGAGAGCCGTGTTGTTCGTGATGTCGAAGGACTCGAGGTGCTTGGCCTTTTTCAGGAACTTGCTAATGTCCTTTTGCGGAACTTTGCCCTTGTGGAGCTGGAGTCCGACGCCAGACCAGTCTACACTAAGAATGGAGTCTGTCTCCGCATCGCACACGACACATTCGTCGCACTCGCATGCATTCTTGAGGCACGTCGAGTTGTTGCAGCTCTCCCATGCCTCGTAGTCAAAGCGCTTCATGAGCTTCTTGAACTTGTTTTGCTCACCCTTGGGGGGCTTGGCCATTGACAGCGCGCTAAGATGCGCGACAGCCATCATGGCCATCACGGCGAGCACTTGGCCCTTCATCCTTGCTTCAACTTGGTTCTTGCTTGACGGATTCTCTTCGGGGCTTTCTCTTGCCTTTTTTCTGTTCTTATCTTTTCTCTTGGCTCGAGTTGCAGGTTTGCTCAGCGCCACGATGCGGCTTGCGCGGCACATCCTGACATGCGCGGACATGCCTGCTCACGAAACCTGCGCCATTTGATAGTCAGGCCATAACATCTTCCGCAAAGGCCTCATGGGACATTTTTAACCGACGACGCGGTCAAAAGAACCCAGTCAGGTTGCGCCCAAGGAGTCGAGAAGTAAATTCTCCTATCTTTCATATTTTCGAGAAACGAGGCGACAAGGTGGCGACAAAAGCAGCTTCACGTTACCCCGGTGGACAGTCAGATGCTGCCTGTCGTTTTGCTCTTCTTCTTCCAGTTCTCTCGCCCCCCCCCCCCCCTCTTCCCCCCCTTTTCTCCTCTTCCACCCCTTATCTCTTTTCTATACTTTGTCTGGCGAGGTCGGCCGGCTGGCCGTATGCATCTATCGTCCCTCCTCCCCAGCGTGTCTGAAGCCCGCATGCGCGACTCTTATTTTTGCACCTCGCCGGGGCCCCGTCCACTCTCGCGACCCAGAATGCCGTCCCGTGCGTGCAATCTGGCTCTTATCTTCATTCTTATACATGCCGTGCGACGACGCCAATGTACCGCGCTCGGTCCGCGTTGCTTGACTTGTTTCGTCGTCTTGCCTCACCATACCCTTCCTTGCGTTGCGTTCCATGGCAACTGCTTTGCTTTCGTTTTTACTCTTGCGAACTCCGCCCGCAGGCAGGTCATTTGCGAGATGGTCCGCCTCTAGAGACCCTGCAATTCCGGCGTGCGATGGAAAGTCCGCGCGCGGAGCCAGCGCGCTGCCACAGAGTAGGGACCTGGCCGCGGAGAGGGGACTTGCCCGCTCGAAGATTCAGACCTTTGCGCCCGCGCAGGGGGCATGGGGACACCGCATTGTCAGTAAGCGAGACGCCGCCGCTGGCCCTCGAGGACACAGGCGTCCCCGCAGCAACTTAGCCCTCACAGTCTCACATCAAAAAAGTGATCATGCATGATGGAATGAAGGAATGAATGAACGTAGGCTATAGGCCTACTCGGCACATGGATGGGCGGATAAGACGGCTGGCCATCCGCCGCAAAGATCATCTGTCTGGCTCTCCTGGCACGCTTGCGCCTCGTGCCGCTGGGGAGGGGGTCGAGGACGCCGAGTAGGACCGAGAGCTCGCGCGAGATAAAGTACGGACCACCAAGAAGCGAGCGACCCCGCGGGCCACAACCAATTTGACCACAGGCGCGCAGATCGTCCCCGGGGTACTCACAGCGTGCATACTGTGCATTCTCAGTTTCGACAAGGAGGCTGGCAAACAGGCCGTCAAACAAGCAGACAGGCGCGTCGCGCCTACGAGCGATTGCTCCCCCCTCTTTAAATCCCACCTGAGCTTCCTCTGCCCAAGGGAAGAGGTCGTCGAATCTAGGGCTTCGTCGTCCGCACATGCAGCATCCTCGTTGCACCAAGTAATTTTTGCCTGCGTCTGAAACGAGAGGTGTCTTTGGCGCTCGCACACGCACACGCAGATGCACATGCGCGCACTTTTTTGCCAGCCCTGACGATGCATCATTTAATGAAAATATGTTCGGGTCCAATTCGATCGGCAGCTCAACCGAATGACTTGTGGTTGTGGCCTGACGAACATGTAACACAACTTGCTTTGTTGAGCTGCTTGTGTGTCAAGCAGTAGAACCTCATGCTCAAACAAGCAAAAGAATTTCTTCTCGTGTTCACGTCTTACAGACTTGCTTGCTATGCCATTGAGCATGGCAAGAACATGAACGTCATTCTACAGTCGCCTGGCACTGGATCACTTGCATCTTGAGACAAGCCAATCAAAGCAAAGCTAGGTTACGGCAAAAGCGCCTGGCTCTTGTGATAAAAGTTTCACCTCTACTTCGCTCGCCAATTGCCTTGCCTTGCACACCCCCGCGAGCCGAGCGAGCATTTCCCTGTGCTCGGTCTCCTGTCGCTAGGCAGTGAGTGAAGTTTTGCGAGCTTTGCAGTATACAGTGCCGTGCAGTGCAGTGCAGTGCAGTGCAATGCAGTGCCACACAATCGTGGCAAGTTGCAACCCGGAAGGAGCTCATCGCGGCGATCGATTCGCCGCAACACGCGCAAACTGTGAGGATCGAGGTAATCTGTGTGTGTGCAACTGGAAAAAGAGTGAATCCAGCCTATACTCGAGCGGGCGAGCAGACTCTCAAACGCGGATCGCCCCGCTCGCCGAGGCCCGTCGCCGCTCGCGCCGCTCTGCCGCTCTGCCGCTCTGCCGCGCCCGCGCCCGCGCACCGCCGCACCCGCCGCGACCGGCGCCGCGCCCGCGCGCGCGCACCCGCCGCACCCGTGCACCCGCGCGCGCAGAGAAGGCGAGCGAAGCCGAGAGGCGCGCGAGGGGACAGTACTCCTGCGCGCGGCACGTAGGTACTCGCTCGCTCGTGCACCCAGCCGCGCGCGCGCGCAGCGTCGAGCAGGGGGGCGAGGCGTGCGCAGGCAAGTTGCCACGCAGGCAGGGTACAGACGCGAGGCGCGATGGGGCGCTATGAAGGCCGCGCGGTCAAGATCATCGACATCGATGCCCGCGGCGAGTCCTTTGTGCTCAATGACAAGGCGCTCAAGTCCGTGCTGCAGCCCATTCCGGGCGACATGAAGCTTAACATTGTGAGTGTCGTGGGCGCCTTCCGCACGGGCAAAAGTTTCATTCTCGACCTCTTCCTTCGCTACCTGCGCAGCACCTCGAGCAAGCCCGATAAATGCCGCGGCGAGCCCGACGAGTCGTGGATGTACAGCGGCGGCAAGCTCGAGGGCAACAACAACAAGGCCGACGATAGCGGCGACAAGGCCGGCGGCTTTGGGTGGCGCAGCGGACGCGAGCGCTGCACCACCGGTATTTGGATGTGGAGCGAGCACTTTATTCGTGAGCTTCCGGGAGGCAAGGGCGAAAAGGTCGCCGTCCTCATCATGGACACCCAGGGCATGTTCGACTCGACCCTTGGACAGCATCTCACGGCATCCATCTTTGGTCTCAGCACGCTCATCTCCAGCTACTCCGTCTACAACCTCGACAAGCGCGTTCAGGAGGACAACCTCCAGCATCTCGCCCTCTTTTCAGAGTATGGCCGCGTCGCCCTCATGGAGGAACGCAAGCAGGCCTCGGACGAGGAGTGGTACTCCACCGCAGACGGCGAGGCCGAGAGCACTGGTGAGGGTCCGCGCCCGTTTCAGTGGCTCGAGCTCCTCGTGCGCGACTGGCAAGACTTTCACGACGTCGAGGGCCCACTCGAGGATATTCGCGCCGACATGAAAGAGTACCTTGGCGAGATCCTCAGCGAGCGGAACCAAAAGGATCTCAAGGAGGTGCGCGAACAGATCCGTCTCTGCTATGAAAAGGTCTCCGTCTGGATGCTGCCCCACCCCGGTTTCGCAGTTGTGAAAAAGAACTACAACGGTGACATTGACAAGATTTCCCCCGACTTTAGGCGTCTTGTCGCTGATTACATCCGTCGCGTCTTCTCGAAGCGCATGGTGGTCAAAAAGGTTTCGGGCCGCCCCGTCAACGCCACCGAGCTCTACACGTACATCAAGGTCTACTGCTCTCTCTTCAAAGAGGCCAAGATCTTCCCTGAGGCAAAGACCCTTCTCGCCGCCACCACCCAGGCCAACAACATGAACGCCGTGCAGTCGGCGCTCAACACGTACAAGCGCGAGATGGACAAGCTCGTTGGTGTGTCCAAGCCTTATGTCAGCAAAGACAAGCTTTCCAAGCATCATCGCATTTGCGCCAACGGTGCGCGCGACAAGTTCGCCGAGATTGCCACCATCGGACCTGTTGCTTCCATCAAGGCCTATCGCGAGCAGCTCAACACCAAGATTGATGAGCGCTACCGCGAATACAGCGAGGCAAATAGCCTTCGCGACCCCCTTGCGCTCCTTGGGCCCTACCTCATTCCGCTTTGCATTGCCATTGCCGCTTACCTCATTCGCTACGTCGTGGACACGCTCTGCCCGCGCCGCTCATTACGCTGCATGGATGTCTCCGATTTCTTTGGCGCCCTCTTCTTTACCATCATGTCCTTTCTGTTCTTCCACATTGCCGCTCACGTCAATGGATTCCGTCAGCGCCTCAAGGTCATGCTTGGCCAGACCAGCGAATTTGTCGACTAAAGATTTACATCATTTGATTTGATTTCCTAACCCACCTCCGACTACTTGATTGACGGAACGAAAGACAAGGGTGACCTCGTGCGGAGAATATAAAGAGAAAGAGAGAAACTTAACAAGCCTTTTCCACTTTGAGATGAAGTGAAGCATTTGAGCCCAATTGCTCATTTCAAAAAAATAAATAAAAAAGCGTAACGGCAACATGACATGAAAGCTAGCCCAAGTGCGCGAAAAAGAAGCAGCAGCAGACAGCAGCAGCAGACAGCAGCAGCAGACAGCAGAACTCCCGTACCTGCAACCGTGCGTGCTGTGCGCACCGTGCTTTTTCGTGCGCGTCGCAAGATGATCAACAGCGTCGATGCTGTCGAAGCCGTGCTCAAGGTAAGAAAGACGATCGCAACGCAATGGACATCACACGCCGCGCGCTAACAACAACTCTTTTAATCTGTGCAAAGGAAAACCTCGAGAAGCGAACCAAGTCAAGCAGCAACCCGGAGCGCACGCTGCTCAAACACTTCAAGCAGATTGACGTAAATCATGATGGCTGCATCAGCTTCGTAGAGTTTCGTCGCGCGCTCGAACCATTCACGCTCGGCACGCCCGAGACGCTTCTCAAAGGACTCTTCGAACGATGGGATGTCGATGGCAGTGGTAATTTGTCCCTGCAAGAGTTCGTCCAGGCTCTCTTTAAATCCCCTGCAGAACGCGAAGCAATTCGCGCAAAACAGGATGACTTGCGTATCGAGCGTCAAGAGTCGTCCGTTCTTGCAGAAGACATTATCGAACAGGCCAAACGTCGACGCGCCGCGCGAAAGTCAGCGCAGGCCAACTCCTTGCCAACATCTTTGCGTCAACGCCACGCTGAGTCCGTTGCAAAGAGTGCTCCCGAAAAGAGGAAAACTGCTTCGCAACGTCGAGGTCCCTTTCGTGCTGCCGAAGACGAAAAGCTTGACGCTGAGAACTCACCCGAGACGATTCGGTACCGCGTCAGCAATTCGTGGGTCAGCGCCTACACTCCGTCGAATTGGAATGCCAATGAGACCAAGCGATCGGGACTGCTTCCCGAACAGACGCTCGATCTTGAGTTTGTCTATGGCTGCAACCCTCGGGCCGGCCTCATCGCCAAGGCAGACGGAGAGCTCGTTTATGCCGCGGCCGGCCTTGGCATCGTATACGATCCCCGCAAGCACGAGCAGCGTTTCTTTCGAGGTCACACGGATGACGTCACGTGTATTGCCGTGGACCCCTCGCAAAAGTACGCCGCCACAGGTTGCATGGGCAAGAACCCTCAAGTTCACGTTTGGGATCTAGCCACCATGCAAATTGTTGGTAGCACTCCAGCTGGCTTTTACGAGCGCCGTATCACGGCTCTTGCCTTTTCTCAGCGCCGACCGGACGTGCTCATTGCCATCGGGGGAGACAATCATCACATGCTGGGCATCTGGGAGTGGACCACGGGAAGGAGACTGGCGCAGGCTCCGGCCCAAAACGGCACACCCCCTCAAATCACTGCCATTGTTGTCGATGACGAAACCCGATCAGGGTCCGAGGAGCGTTTCGTCACCTGTGGTTTCAAGCACACCAAATTCTGGAGTCTCAATCTCGAGACGGGCAAGCTTTCTGGAGGGAAAAATGGCACATACGGCAAGGTCACGCCTCAGCCACGCGAGACACGTTGTGCTGCATTCTTGGCCGGTGGAAAGACCCTCGTCACCGGCGGCTCCAACGGCGTCCTGTATCTTTGGGACGCAACCTCGGCAAAGTGCAAGCGGGCGTATCCCGCCCACGATGGACCGGTTCTTGCAGTCCTTGTTGCTGCCAATCATCAGCTGATTTCGGCCGGAGCCAAGGATGCGCGTCTCACCTACTGGTCGACCGAAAGCGCCTCTCAAGGGGCAGGTGCCCTTGTCAACCAAGAGCAAGTCCAAATGCCCACGGGCAGCGGCGCCGCGCGTCAGCTCGCACTCTTGTCGCGAGGAAAAGCATCCCCGGTTCTTGTCGTCGCAGCTCAAGATGGCTCGCTCCGAATGTTTTCTTCCAGCTCCTCCGGGTCATCCGGAGCGCCTGAGACCAGGTCCTCTCACAGCCTGGGACCCTGGAAGACTCTTGTGGGAGGTCATGCTCAGGACCTTTACGGCCTCGGAGCTCACCCGCAACTGCCCGGCGCATTCTGCACTGTTGGCGAGGACCGCCGTCTCATTGTATGGGATGCGACGTCGCGTCAGCTCGTTCAGTCCATCGACTTGCCCGCGCAAGCCCGGTCTGTTGACATTTGTGCGGACCCCAATGGCCGTGGCAGTGCAGCGGACCGCATTGCAGTCGGCTTCAAGGATGGCTCGTTTGCTGTACTCGATGCACGTACCTATGAGATTTTGCACAAGGCCAAGCACTGCACAGAGACCATTGATGACATTCGCTTTAGCCCGGATGGAAGGCTATTGGCCGTCGCTTCGCATGACAACTTTATCGACGTATATCTTGTCCAAGAGGGGTTCAAGCATTTAGCGCGCTGCAAGGGCCATAGTAGCTATGTGACGCACATTGATTGGTCTGCTGATTCTCGCTTCTTGCAGAGCAATAGTGGATCGTACGAGACCTTGGTGTGGGATGCCGTTAATGGTCGAATTATTCCGCACGCCTCGCACATTCGCGATATGGAGTGGGCTTCATTCTCATGCGTACTCGGCTTTGATGTCATGGGCATTTGGCCGCACGGTTCTGATGGTACCGACGTCAATGCCGTCGCTCGCTCGCCGGACCATCGGCTCATTGTGACGGGCGATGATTTCGGCAATGTCAACCTTTACAATTACCCTTGTCTTGTCGGTAATGCACCGCATCATGCATTGACGGGGCATAGTTCGCACGTCATGAACACCCGCTGGCTCGCTGATGGGTCGCGTGTCATTTCTGTAGGTGGCTGCGATAAGGCCGTCTTTCAGTGGGTTTTAGCCCAAGACGAAGCTCGGCACGCCCGCGAAATCGAGCGGACTACCTTTGTCCAGCCAACCCGCGCATGGAAACCGGTCACGTCCTGGAAGTGAGATGTTCCTCTTTCGCAATCTGAGAATCTTCAATTTCGTCAGATACTACAAGTACACCAATACTTGGTTCTTTCCCTTTCTTTGATCCCATTATCTTCTCGTGTACAGCCAGCCTTGCTCTTGACAGCCCAGCCCAGCCCAGCCTTTCCTTCCTTCTCTTCCCCATAAAAAGAGAAGACCGGGGAACCTCATCGCTCTCGCTCGCTCACTTCACTCGGCTTCTCTTTCTCTCTCCCCCTCGACCCCTTCTCCATCCCGCTGGGTCGTGACGGTCCTGTCTGTCTGTCTGTCAGTCGCTGTCAGAAGTAGTAGTAAACAGTCCATCGTGCGAAGGCTCGCTGGCCCGCGAGTGCGCGCCGGGGCCGCCCTATTGGCCTGGAAATCGCGTTCGTGGCTCTCGCGCAGCGGCGCCCGCATAACCACCTCGGCCGCCGCTCTCCGCCGCTCGCCCCGCCCTTCGCGCGTCCGCCCGCGTCTCCGCCCGCCTGCGCGCCCGCCCGCCCGCGTGTCCGCCCGCCCTCCGCGCCCGCGCCGCCGCACGCCGCACGCCGCGCAGGAGGCCGAGAGAGATCGGCTGATCGAGGCGACGAAGGAGACCATGGGCGACAACGAGATGCAGAAGGCCGCCAAGGGCCTGCTGGAGACCGACAGGTACAACAAGGAGATCCTGCCGGAGCTGACGCAGTGCGTGCAGGCGCAGGTGGACCAGGGGTGGTACGACCTGGAGATCAACACGGCCATCCTCAAGCTGTACCAGTTCCACCCGGACCAGGACGAGGGCGTCGTCGATCTGGACGTGCTCCTTAAGATCCTCGCGCTCGCGCTCATGCAGCTCCCCGCTGCCGACTTCAAGCTCTGCCTGTATCTGGTGCCTAGCCAGTACCACCTCATGGATAGCGTCTCGCAGCTCACCAAGCTGGCCGAAAAGCTTGAGGGATGCCAGTTCACCGCTTTCTGGCAGTTGCTAGAGAAGCGCCCCGAGGTCCTGGCCGTTGTTCCCGGACTCGAGGACGCGCTGCGCAAAACTATTTTCCAGACTGTTGCGCTCACGCACCAGGAAATCCCCAAGAAGGCGCTCGCCGAGTACCTCAACTACCCCGTCGGCAACATCGCCAAGGACTTTGGCATCGAGGCCAAGGAGGACCGCTTTGTGATGCCCGCGAGCCCTGGCAACCAGCCCAAGCCCTCAAGTCAGTCTACTGGCCCTGCCGAGGTGCAGTTTCCGCAGCTCACCCAGGCTCTGGCTCACTCGTTGTTCTGATTTGAATTTGATGCACTGATTGCCCATGGATGCTCTTCAATTCCTCTCGAGCTCGCACGTGTAGGACGGCAAAGTCGAGTGGCAATTCCATAGTTCTTTCTTCTTCGAGGAGTGCCGACAGAGAGACAGTCTGGCAAGGGCCCACGACAGTCAGCCTGTTATGTGTCTTTGGGAAATTCACCTCTTTTTCGGACAGCCCCTCCTTCCCATTGTGTCAAACAAACGCAAGACAGCTCTTTATTGATTCCATGGATGGCAAGCGCTCCTATACTATACTGGACCAGGCCTCGCGCTCTGACGAGTTCTCATCAATCAGAGTCCCTTAGCCTTTGTTCGCCCTTTTTTTCTCAAACCTCTTCCCCAACCCTTTGATCCTTTTTTCGCTCGCTCATTCACTCCCTCACTTGTCAGGCCTTGGCGCAGGTGCTTCTTTACACATGTTAGCTTGACTCAAAGAGAATGAGGGAGGGATAAAGAAAAAACAGAAGAAGAGGGAATGGTCGTTGTGCCCGTGCCAGCTCTTTGAAATCTCTCTTTCATAAGGACCGCACTCTTGCGCATCTTCAATCTCTTCATTTTTACTCCCGTTTCTTCTCAAATTGCCCTTGTTTCATCATTACACAACGTCTCTTTCAAGTCTCACTGCTGAACAAATGCGCAATAGAAAAATCAAGCATTTGGGCCTGGCTGACTCTGATTCTCACGAGCTCGCCTCTTCCACTCGTCCTGCGTGTGTGAGGAGAACTGAAGCCATTCTGCTTGCAGACGCTCATAGAACGCATTCACTTCGAGATTGAGTTCCTCCAACTTGGGTTCCCTTTCTTCCTCGAGCACGTGTGGCGAGGTTTGCAGAAATGTTGCGCGATCGGTCATCCGGTTGATCGCGTCAGAGTGAGTGTCACGCACCCACGCAGAAAACCCTGGATTGATGGGGATTGAATATTTCGGTACGTTCGCTTCTGTTGACGCTCCTTCCGCGCTCCCGCTTGCCGACGTGGCAAAGCCTGGGGCGCTCCTCTGAACAGTAGACGCCGATTCTTCTCCAACGTCCGCGCTCTTGACAGTCACCGTCTGGCTTTGATGGTTCCGGAGCAGATCTTGTGCGGCAGCTGCGGATGCGCGCGCTGCGCTGATGGCATTCTGTGCCTCGACTTTTTGCGCTGGCGTTGTTGCGATTCTGTTGAGTTCCTTTTCGACCTCTGAAGTTGCAGCGAGGTGGTCCTGCAATTCGAAGCGCATGAGCCGAATGTTCGCAGCTCGCTCGAGGGCCAACTTGAGTTGGATGGCGTCAAAGACTTCACGCGGATCCTTTTCTTGCCATGAATCCTCGGAGCCGAACCAAAGCTGATCCGGTTCGCCGGCGGTCAGGGTCTTCATATCTTTGGCCTCGTCGCCTTCCCACACACGCTGCACATCTGCGTCGGACCGCGGCATGGGGAGTCGTCCGCACGTCAAAAACAGCCACGCCGACTGCACCCTCTCAAGGGACAAGGTCGTGCCTTCCTTGGCCAGGATCTCTTGCGTCGCGCTCAGATCCGGCTCAAAGGTCGTTTTCTTCGGCGCCGACTTATCCAGCGGGGGCAAGCCGCTTTCCAAGGGCTTGAGGACATCCGGTTCTGCGAAGACGGCTTTGGCCAGCGCGTCGAGATGGTCTTGCGGCATTTCTGCGAGCGCGATGGCCTGGTCCTCGAAGCGCCGGACGCCCGTCGTCGTGCGCACGTTCTTGCCAAAGTTGAGCGGCTTGTGCGCGGCCTGCGCGCTGGCCGCCTTGTTCGCCGCCGCCTCTCCGCCGCCGCTGCCGCCCGTCTTCACCGACGCGCCGTCGTCCGCCGCCGCGCCGCCGCTGGCCGCCTCCGCCTTCGCCGCGCCCGGCCCGCCGCCGGCGCCGGCGGCCTCCACGCGCTTCCCGCGCCCGCGCCCGCGCCCGCGGCCCTTGCGCCCGCGCTTGGCGCCGCCATCGCCGCCGGGGCCGTCGCCGCTCGCGCGCGCCTTCTTGCCGCGCCCGCGCCCCGCGCCCGCGGCCTCCGCCTTGCGCTTCGTGCCCTTCAAGCGCGGCATCCCTTGCTCGACTGCGCGGCAGCGAGCAGAGCTCGGGAAGGTCGTCAATGAAGACGCCGCGGCGAATGAAGGGCGGGATTGCATTGCCTGCCCCTGGACCGGCATCTCCGCGGTCGCTCCTCGCCACGCCTCGGGACGTCCTCTGCGAAAAGGCGAGCGGCACGGTCCACGACGATGGCCCGGAGGAGACCCTCGCCTCCTCGCGACGTCTGGGGTTTAGGCCAAGCTCGGGAGAGATTGCGGCAAGACAAGGAGCTGCTGCGGTGGCGGCCGCGGCGAGGAAGAAAAAGGAAGAGATCTTGTTTGCAAAGGTCGACGGCGGGGACACGCAATCTCCGTTTTTACTTGCTGGCGTATTCTACTTGGTGGTGTGCTCTACCCGGCGGCGTGCAGGACTCGACGTCGGGATTCCAACGAGAACGCGCAGTTGCAAAAGCCCGAAAATATGTAATTCTCAACAAACATTGGCCACCGCCGGCCGGAACAAATGCTAACGGGTCGTGATTAGAACTAAAAAGGGGAGAGAGGCGGAGGTGGCTGTATTCAGGCGTCGTCCGGAAGAGGCTCCAGCTCAAGAGGCTCGAGACGTGGAAAGTCCTGAATGGGAATATTGTGCAATCCTGGATCGGAGTGCCGGACGATATTGCATGATGGCGCAGTATGCACGAGTGTCTCGAGCGAGGTCTTGCTAAAAACATCGCCACATCCCTCAATACGCAACTCCAAAAGCCACCTCGCGGAGGCAGCAAGTTTAGCCATGCCGGCGTCCGTGAACTTGCGACACCAGGCGATTGCCAGGTGCGTAAGTCCAGAAAAGTGCTCTGCAAGCAAGAAAAGTGTCTCGTCAGTAAGTTTGTTGCAATACGAAACATCGAGCTGCTCGATCCACAGGTTTTCGCACAGAGCACGAATGGATGCATCGCTTAGATGCTTGCAGTGTGCAAGTGCAAGCGTCTGGAGACCTCCGCAGGCGAGACTCAGTTTCTTGATGTGGACGTCCTCCAACGCATGGCAGCCAGAAAGTCGCAGATCCTGCAATTGCGGACATCGTTCCCCAAGGACCTCCAGGCCATTGCCAGAGAGGCCCAAGCAGAAGCTCAGGTCTAAAACGACCAAACTGGCTCCTCGCAAGGTATGCGTCACGGGGCATGCAGTCATGATCTCGATGCTCGCATCGTCGAGGCGCTCGCACCCATGCAGGGCCAGACGAGTAAGACGCGTGGCGCGGCGAGAAATCTCTGCGAGACCGTGGCTCGAAATACGCTTGCAGTCTGCCAAACTGAGCTCGCGCAGTCGCGAGAGCATCGTGCGCTCCACCATGGCCCGGCCATCGTTTTCGGCGTCAAAGAAGAAGATGGCATCCGTGAGCTCGGCAAGGTCTGTAAGGTCTAAGCGTTGCAGATACAAGAGGTTGTGCGTGATTGCTCGCCCACCTTCATCCGTAAGGTTGTTGCAATAGCTTACGTCAAGAGCCTGCAAGCGCGGGACATTTCGTGTAAAACCAACGACGCCGTCATCCGTGAGCTTCCGGCATCCGCTCACACACAGCTGCACAAGACGCTCGCTGCGCGTCGTGAGCTGAAAGAGACCACTGTCAGAAACACGCGGACACCACGACACATCGAGAACCTCCAACCGACGCAGCGAGACAGCAGCCTCTGTCAGCCCCAAGTCCGTGATGAGCGGACATCGACTCACGTTCAAAGTGCGCAGACCGACGCAATGTCGCGCAACGACCGCCAGACCCGCGTCAGAAACTTCCGGACACGCAGATACTTTCAATGTGCGCAGATTCGCGCAATTCTCGCTGATTGCAATCATGACGCTATCGTCAACATGATGCCCACAGTCGTTCATGACCAGATCTTGCAGAAATTGGCACTTTTGGGCCAGTCCGCATAAAGTTGACGCATCGATACGCGTGCAGCCTGTTAGATTGATGGACTCCATGACGCGGACGTTGTCCGCAATCATGCTAACCTCATCGCTGCTGACATCAGTGACTTGCGACAGATCAAGCGCGTAGAGACACTTTTGGCAATCGCGCTCGGCCTCTGCTGCAGCTTGCGCTGCATCCGTGGCGTCTTTCCGCGCCTGTCTCTTGCGCAGACGAATCGCTTCATTGTGCTGAACACGACTACGTCGGCGCGCTGCGCGCCGCGCGAGCGTCACAGCCTCGGTTTCTTCCTTCTTGGACTCCGAATTCTTGTTGTGCTTGTTCTTCTTCTTGTTCTTCTTCTGCGGTGTCTCCTCGGCGTCTTCTTCATCCGATGAGTCGGAATCATCCGAGTCCGACATGCTCACGTCCTCGAGACGGGCTTCTCGTTTGGCGTGCTGCTCGAGGAAGTCGCGAAACTGATCTTGGCGACGTTTGCGGTCGAGAGCATCCTTGACCCTCCCAACAAGATAACAAATGAGCGCCGGTGTGCGGAGTGATGTAATCCAGGCCACGACGCCCACATATGGACCATAAAACTCGCTGAGATGCGTCAGCACGTACGTATACATTTCAGCCGCGCCGCGCATCAGTGCCGGCTGCTCACGGCGGCTCCTTTCGCTTGTTAGCTGGAAGCGTTCAGGCACCTTTTCAAGCTCGGCAAGTAGCTTTTGTCGCGCCACAACGGTCTTGGGCGCGAAAAAGCCAACGTCGACGCGGCGCAAGGCATCCCAGCACTCGATGACGAGCGTCCCATATCGTGTCGAATCTGGCAGGCTAAGCATGAGTGAAGCAATTCCCTTCGCATTCGCCTTGTACTCAAAGGATCGCAAGTTATCCCGTACCCTTTCTTCAAAGCGTGCTGCGTTCTCATCTCCTCCTGCGAGGCCATCAGTGTCAACCGAGACTTGACGCGTCATGGCCGCAGCATAATGTTCGAGGACAAGCGTCAAGTCGTGGCAGTGCACGAGTGATCGCTTAAAGGCGTGCGTCGCTTCACGGTATAGACGTTCAGCATCTGCACGAAGATCTCGCTTGGCAAGCAGGTACCGCTGAGCGATATCGTCGCGCGTGATCGCCGTGCCAAATGTGGCCACGTGTTGAATTTGGCCGAGAAAACAGTGTTTTGGCTCTCCCGTGCTTGCATACCCGGCCCCAATGCGCAGGGGAAGACCGAGGCGCTCCTTTGCGACAACTTTTTCCCTGGCGCGCTGCTCCGCACGCTGTTGAACCATTTGCCGATGTTTCTCGGTGATCTTTTCCAGGTGCTCGCCGGTCTTTGCTCGGACCCAGTTGTTCGTGGCGCGAGTCTTGGCTTCTTTGGCAGAGATTGCCTTGATACCAAGAATCTTTGCGCGCTCCTTGTTGAGCCGAATACGCGCCTCCGAGCGTGAAATGAGCTTCTTCGTTGCTGCACTCAACTGCATCTGGCCAGCTTTGGTCTTGAAAAACGCCCTTGCCTCGACCCGTGCTGCGTCGGCAGCAGCTTCACGCTCTGTCATTTCTTGCTCGCGGCGTGCGCGTTCCTGATCAGCGCGGCGCAGCGCTTTGCTCCGTGATGCCTCGCGTGCACTCTCGTCATAGTCGACTCGGTCAACGAGCACCGAGTCAACGTAGAAGCAAGCCATGGTGCCATCAAAGGTGCCGACGAGATGGTGCCACTGTCTATCCGCCGTGAACGCTGGCGATTCAATCACCACGTCCACAGCATATCGCGCATCCCATAATGTAAAGGCAAACGATTGATTCTTGTTGCACCGCAACGCGTACCGCCCGCAGCACGCCATGAATCTGACTTTCCCATCTCCGCCGCCGATTTGCGCCCAGCATTCAACGGAAAAGGGCTGGAAAAGGTGCTGCGGGACGATGGCATCATGAAAGGGCATTTCGATGTGCGCTTTGGCAAGATATGTGAGCATTTTGGCCGTTGTTCGCACACCTTTCACCTCGGTCACTTCGTCTTCACTTTCAGAATCGCTCCACGCCGAAGCTCGTGCGCCACGTGCGCCGCCCTCTTTTGCCTCCTCTTCATCATTGTTGTTTGTGTTAATGATCTTCTGATTGCTGCCTCCGTCGTCGGTGTTTTGGTCCGAAAAAACGTGCGCATCTCTTTGATCTTCCTCGTTGTTCTCGTCCTCGTCCTGGTTCTTGTCCTTTGTTCTGGACTTGTTTGCGCTACTCTTGCGTCTTTGCGATCGCAAACGTTCGTCTTTTGCATCCTTGGTGAGCCGACGTTTTGCGCGCCGCACCTCGGCGGCTGCAGCTTCTTCGGCATCTCGTCGAAAGAGAACAAAGCTCATTGAGCGATCGGGCCATTGGTTTTTGACAAAACCTGCGCGTCCGAGACGCGCTTCGCGAATCTTGCCCGACATTTTCAGTCCTGTGGAACCCCGATTAATGGCGAGTTTCGATCCAGGGCGCTCCGCGAGAGGCCAGTACCCCGTTGGTGCATTCCGCAGCAGCAAATCGTCGTAGCTCGCTTCCTGGATCTCCTTGGCATTATTTGCGAGCTCAAGTCCCTTGCAGAAATCAAAGAGGTACAGATTGTGCTTTACACGGCACTGTACGGGCTCCAAGTCCGTTGATGTGAACAGGAAGACGCTTGAAGGTCCCTTACCCGCTGCTTGACATGTTCTTTGAAAGCGTTCTGCACTCGAGGGTACTAGACGCGTGCCGAAAAAGCTCAGAAATCGTTTCACCATGAGAACGAGCCCCCCGCCCGTCTCAAGCTCTGTGCGCAGATTCAGTTTCTCCAGTTCGCTTAGCGTGGCTTCGCCATAGCGCTCGAGCACTGCCGTGATGATATCGTGCGACCAAAAGGCGTCAGCTCCCCGCGCAGCTCCTGACACCATATTAAGCACATAGACCAATGTACGCACAGTACTAATGTCCGACGGCGCCTCAAGGCGTCTGCACAAATCTCGCAGAATAATGCGGGTGACCTGCTTCAGGGCTCGAGCGACGATCTCTGCCAGCAAAAGCGTGCGCACTTGCGCCGAGTTTCGCTCCGAGCTCACTTCCCCCGTGTACATTGGCTCTCCGTAAGAGGAATAAAGTGGCCGCGTCGACGACGCCTCTGCTTCTTTCTCAAAGATGTTGTGCTGCTTCTTCTTGGCTTGCGCGTCGCTGTCGTCCGACGACCTTTCTGCAAATGCATCATCCTCTTCGATGCAGATCGTCTTTGATTCGCCATCGTACGGGTCGTTGGGATCCACAGAAATGCGAAAGCGCTGATTCCGGAGACGGATTTGCTGACCGGGCTTGACCTCCTTGGTGATGTCGTGGGTTCCATGTAGCACGCGTTCCGAAAACGTCACGGACACAGTACCCCGGACCCTGCGCCAGAAAAAGGTACGCAGCAGACCGAGATGTCTCATGTTAATTCCTCGCGCATGCATTTCCTGCGTTAGCTCAAGGTCGAGAATCTCGTCTGCGGGTCTGGCTGCCAATTCCTCAGCGTAGGCAGGGATCCGTTCGCACATAAGGCGTCGGGTGGCCTCGTTGGCCTTTACGCAAAAGCCTTCCCAATCCGGGGTGTCCAAGGTGAACATTGAAAAAGCGTCCGAGGACTGCAGAACTCCGAGCGTTTTTACCCACTCAGGTCGAAGCTGGCGCCAGAAAATGGAGTGCTGGCGGGATGCTAGCGACAGATGCGGCGTTTCGGTGGGATCCTCACCCGGGAAGAGACGTCGAAAGTTGGTCAGAAAGAAACGCGACGACTTGTGATCTCGAAAGCCCACCATATCGGCTGGCGTGTACAAGTACTTTGGAAGCAAGTCTCGCTCGCCCTTGACGCCGTGCTGCGCGAGGCCAAGCTGGCCTGCGACCTCTCGTAAAAGGCGGTCGAGCCCCTTGTCCGCATTCTTAATGGCCCGTCCTCGATCCTCCGTTCCCAAGACATGGTCGGTCTCCGCGCTCTTGAGATTCCCTTTGGCATCATACGTCTCCAACTCCACGGGAAGATGCGCCACAGCGTGCAACCGCGATCCATTAAACTCAATCATTGCCTCGAACGGAGCCACGATGCGGCCCTGATGAGTCTTTTGGAATGCGATCGAGTTACGAATGGCATGACCGTGATATTTGCTCGCAAACTCATCGGACCCATCGCAGATACCATCGTCGTCGGTGGCGAACTTGAAGCGAATGTTGGCAGCTTTGAAGTATGTGCGCACATCGCCGCGTCCCACATCGGCATCTCTGACGCGAACAGGTCGGATCGACTTGCGCTCAACGCTCAGGAAGCGCTCCAAAATTATCGTTCTTCCAAACGTCGCCGCCTGCTGCAAAAAGTCCTCGTACAGATGATGAAGTTCAGTGTACTTGCGCATCACCTCTGTTTGCGATGTTTCAGGGCGCTCGATGATGGTGCAATATCGTCGCGTCCAGTTCCAACGATGCTCAGCAGTGACGGAATGGACTTCGACATTCCCAAGATCTGCGTACCAGGCGCCAGCAACGCTCGGGCCGTACGAATTTCGTCCCATGGTTTTAATTTTCGATGTATACTGCAGTTCGCGCCAGCCATCGCGCTCACGACGTGACCCTGATGCAAGCGAGCTCGACGTTTCACCCTTACTCGTGTCCTCGGCGCCTACATCAAGAAAGGAGACCGCTTTTTGTAGACGCTTGCTCTGTTGTCGGGAAAGGGGCCGCGCCGGCGTTGCCGCGGCTCCAGAAAGAGCAATTTGAGAAACAGAAACGTCCTTTTCAAGGAGTCGGACTGGACCAGGACTTGTCAGCTCCTTGGGTCGATGATTCTTCTCCATGAAGCCGCGACGCTGCCGCACAGCTCGTCGATACTCCTTTTCCGCGGACTCGAGCTCGGCCACAGCCTTGCTAAGGTTCTTTCTTAGCTCTTGAATGCGTTTCTGACGAGCGTCAACTTCTGCAAAGGCTTTTTCCTCGAGTGTGGGTTCCCGATCCGGGTCGTCATGCGTCCAAGCCGGCTCGCGAACGCGCGCTTCGGCCTTGGAGTCTGCTTCACTCTCAAGAGACTCTGCGAGGCTTTTGTCCTCGTCTTCATCTTTCGGGCCTTTCTCGCTCGAACTTTCTGCCTGGCTATCTTCGTCATTCTCATCGTCGTCGTTGTCCTCCTCATCATCATCACTGTCTTCTTCGGCTTCTCGGGCCATGGCAGCCTTACGTTTTTCACTTTGAAGCTTTGTGAGCGCATCCTTTGCAGCGTGACGCTCCTTGCGTTCAATCTCCGCGTGCGTCTCCTTCATATCGTTGGCAGAAAGCTGCGGGACTTCCCGTTGCATGTCTTCAAGTATAGCCACGGCTCGCGCGCCGAGTCTTGATGTCTCAAAGTCTTGAGCCGCAAGCGCCCGCAGCCCGCGCGCGATGCAGCTCACTTCACGACGAAGCAGACCAAAATGCATGGCCAGCTCCTTTTCGAGATCTGCCACAGGACGCTCCGCATATCGCGCAAGCAGACGCAAGATAAGAGGTTTGGAAGGCAATTCTTGAAGAAACTCGTCTGCTTTTTTGGCAGTTATTGTCGTTCCGATACTGCGCAGACGGGCCTCGAGATCCGAGGGCTCCGGTGCCGATCGAGACATCCATTGCAAGGCTTGCTGTTCGGGCTCACTAAGACCTACCAAATAAAGGTCTGCAAGGTTGGCACCAAACACCAAAAGACGCCCTCGCGCTTCGAGATTCATGGCGGGCGCGGGGAGACGCACAGGTGCGAGCTCGGAAGGGATAAGTTGCATCTTGGCCTTGATTTTCTCTTCCTCGGCGGCCTCGGCCTTCTTGTCCGGATCTTCCAGGAGGTCTTCATCTTCGTCCTCGTCGCCGTCGTCGTCAGAAGCACGAGTATTGTTTCCCCCGAGATCAACAGCATCCAAGTCCACCTCCTTTTCAGGGGCGTCTTCGTCACCACTGCTGTGGTTATCCCTGTCCGCGCGTGCTTGCTCGTCATCTTCGTTCATGTCTTCAAGATAGTTGAGCTTGTCGAGATCGGGGAGACCTCGTTCAGGGTCGACCGTCTCCGGCAGCTCTTCAAGCACGTATGTCTTGGGATCATCCGGGTCCCAGCCTTTTTTGCGCAGATTTCGGCGTTCGATAAAGGCTTTGCGCGCCTCGCGACGGATCTTGCTATCTCGGCGGCGTCCTTCCCGCACGAGCTGCCACTCAGATTTCATTCGCACATTGATGATTCGACGGTCCACAACGGACTTGAGTTTTTCCTCTTGCTCGAGACGTTGACGCTCGCGATCTGCTGCCTCGCGGGCAATTTCATCATCGTTTTTGATGCCCCTCTCAAGTTTCATCTTCTCGAACTCTTCGTCGACGCTGGTCTGCGCCACCTTGACTTCTTCCTCGGTGAGAAGCGCGACGACTTCTTCACGACTGAAGGCTTGTCCAAGCGCACGCAGTTTGCCCTGACGCATACGCACAGTGGCGTCCCACTTCATGCGGCCCACTGTATTTGCAGCCTGGGCCTCGCGCTTGGCGAATTCGCGTTCTACCTTTGCGCGCGATTCTTCGAGCGCAACGCGCCAGGCTGCAAAGAAAGCGCGTCGTTTAACTTCGCGTTCCGCGCGACGTCGCCCAAGCTTGCTTCGCCACGCCGCTTGAACCATCATTGCCGCATTGTACGTAACGCGCGATTGATAGTACAGAATATTCCCGAGTCCACCATGCTCGAGGGGCACGACGTTGCTCTGCAACTTGTGTTTTCGTCGCGTCATAAATTTGGCATAATCTGGTTTCAAAGGGTCGTTCCTCCCCATGGCGAGAGCGCGTCCATGCATGGTTTGCTTTTGCTCCAACGCAAGCAATGGGCGGTATGTCACCCACAGTCGAGCAATGCGCTTGTTGAGGTCACGTAGCGAGAGCATGCCAAGTTCATACTTTTTAATGTACGACATGCGCGTTCGCTGCCACTCGCTCAAATTTGCATAGGCCCAAGGTACGTTGAAGACTTTTGACAGGTCCTCTGAAATGCAAATAAGGTGGCTCATGCAGCTCGAAAACTCGAATGCGGTCATGGTTCTCACGTTTGTCCCCTCTCGGGGTGACGGGGTTCGGGCAACGTCGAATTGTCGTCTTGCGAGCGTTTGAAGAAAGGCCTCTGGACATCGCCGTAGGATTCTCCGACGCCGCTTTCTTTTCTCGCGTTTTCTTCGCCGGGTTTTCTTTTTCGTTTCCGAGTTCAGAGCTGCAGACACTTGCATTGATTTGCTATCCGCATCCTCACCGCCGCCAGCCTTTCCCGCCGCAGCCGCGGTAGAGTCATCGGTCCGGTTGCCCGCATGATCGCCATCAACGTTTCCGTCGCCGTCGTCGTCGTTGTCGTCGTCGCTTTCTTCATAAATCGGTCGCTTGAGACAGCCACCCATATCTTCGAGAATACGCGTCGCAAGCTCAATGAGACGAAAGAGCTCGGCCTCGTCGATCGTGTCTTGGCGCTTGGCAAAGAGCTCAAAGACGTATCGCAATTTTTTCTCCAAAATCACGCCACTAAACATGGCCAGTGCAAGTACGAGGCGCATCACTTCCACAGTGTACGCATCAATGCCAGCATTGATGTCAGCGTTGACAAGGACGTGGTAGAGCGAAATAAACTTTCCCTCGCGCGTTTCCAGCTCCCTAGCCCGGGCAAGCTCGTCCGTCCGTTCTTCGGAGACCTTTGTTGCCGCCTCCAAGGCCTCGTCCGCCTTTTTCAATTCCGTCTCGGCCACCATGATGAGACCCCGATGTGGATTTTGATCAGCCTTTTTCCCAGCGGCGCGCAGTGCTTCCTGCAGCTCGAGATTGCGCAAATTACGTTCCTGCTTGCATTCTGCCATGTTTTTGTTCGCTTGATCAAGACGCGCGGCAGCTTGTGCTGCAAGTTTTTCTCCCTTGGGCGTGTCTTTTTCTCGAAAATATTTAGCGAGTTTGGCCGCGTTGGCCGCAAGCAAATCGGCAAGTTCTTGTTTCTCCTTGTGGTCTTCGAGGTGTTGCGCAATGCGCAGAGCCTCGTCTTCCTCTGCCCATTGCTGCTTGCGATTGGCTTCCTGCTCCTCTGCGTCCCTTGAAAAGTGCTCGAATTCCTTTGCATTCATTGTTTTCTTTCCTGCGAGAACGTCGCGTTTGGAGGCTTGAATCATATCTTCGCGTTCCTTTTCCGTCTTTTTCTTGGTCATGGCGCGTTCACGAAGAGCTTTTGCCTTTCGGCGCTCGAAGCGCTCTCGGATGGCTTCTTCTTCGTTGGCAAGTTCCTCTTCTTCATGGTCTTCGACCTGGATAGACTTCCAGTTCTCCTCAAAGGTCACGGCGAGCTCCTCGTCAAGGTCTTTTGCGCTCTGAAGGGTGTATCCAAAAAAGATAGGAGACGTTATGTTTGCGCGGAGCTTTTTCTGCATGTCTTGCAGGGCAGCTCGGCTGTCTGTGTCAGCTTTGGTGTCTTTTCCATCGCCATTTTGGTCCTCGTCACCAGACAATGCTGCATCTTCGTCATCCTCCGAGACGATACCATCATCCTCCTTGTTATTTTCCAAAGAGCCGTCCTTGCCACCTGAGGCAGAGTCGCCGCTCTTTGGGTCTTTACTAGCGGTGGAGTTCGCGGCCTGTGCAGGTTGTTGGACAGCAGTCTCGTCCAATTCGCTCTTGTCGACAGGTGGGCTCGAGCCCTGTGCGCTGACTGCCTCGACACCCGATTCGATTGGCTTCCCATCGAGAGCATCCTGCAAAGTCGGGTCTTGCGACATGGCATACTGATGGCATGCCGGATGGAAATGGACGCGGTCGTGCTTGGTTTGTCGCAGCGCGCGTTCATATTCTACCGTTTCTAGCGTGTTGAACATGTAGTTCCATCGTGTCAGTTTGCGTTTTCGTAGTTCCTTGTCAGGCTGCTGTTTGGTGAGCTTTTCAAGGACCTTGTCTACATCTTCGAGCGACCACTTTCCAATGGTTTCCTCGATGCGATTCCGGTGGAAGCTCTCCACGATTTTGCGCTCCACCCTGGGCGCAAGCACATCGTCCACAGAGTACGCGGACCCCATCTTTGGCTCGCCCCGGCGCCCGCTCCGCCTGAGCCCGTGCTCGCGTGGCGACCGTCCCGGCGCGCGGCGGCCCGGCGGTGCCTGCTACGTTCGGGCTCTGACGGCCACACCTGTATACGTACGCGTCCCAGGCGAAGCGAGGCCGACCGAGCCCTCGTGTGGTGGAAACTGGGACTCTCGCTCGGGCTGCCGGGTGCACAGTGCTGCATCTAAACAAGCCTTTACTGTATACACCCCGCAGCTACATTTGACCGTTGAGCGTCCTTGCGGTCAACGTCGCGGGGTCGCAGTTGCGAGCAAAGCCGCTTACATTGCTTCGCTTCGCTTTGCTTTGCTTGGCTCTGTTCTGCTCTGCCTGGCTCGGGGCTGGCGAGCGAGCGCGCAAGCGGAGGGAGCGCGCGCGCGGCCGTAGGATGCACGGCGGCGCGCTTGCGACTTGAGGCAACCGCGCGAGCCCGCCCAGCGTGAAGGACGGAGCCCAAGGCAACTTGCCGTTTGTGGACAAGGGCATGCAAAATGAGGCTTTTGCTGGCGAGCTTGCCAGCAGCTGGACCCTCGAGGCAGCCGCTGCAACTCTTGAGAAGGAAGCGGCGCTTACCGATGAAGAGTGGGAGCTGACCTTTCGCCGACGCTTCCATCGAGAATACAGCGGACCCGGAGCGGAAAGAGTGCCCAACTATGCGCTTACATTGGACAAGGGCGCACCAGTCGGGGAGATTTGCCGAACTGTGGACCTGAGCCCGTGGCCCGACGTTGAGATGTCATGGCCAAGTGAAAGGTGTATGGCCGCCTTTAAGATGAACTGGCGAGTCTTCATTTGCAGCAACGCGAGTCTCACAGATAATGGCCTCGTCACGCGTATCCTCTCAGCGGAACTTTGCGTTCTGGAGCTGCCAGGGTGCGCACTCCTCACGGACATTGCTCTCGAGGCAATCGCTGAAAACTGCCCTGCGCTGGAGAGCCTCGATGTAAGTGGCTGTCCACTTGTGTCTGACTTGGGGCTGGAACGTGTTTCAAAGGGGTGTCGAGCGCTTCGAAATGCGAACTTCTCCAGTTGTATAAACACAACAGATCAAGGCCTCAGCGCACTCGTGGAGCGATGTACGGAGCTGAGACGAATCTGGTTCTGTGATAATAGACGACTTCGGGGAAGCGCATTTTTGACGCTTCCAAGTGCTCACCACGACGTCTCTCTCATCATTCACCACAACTTGCAGGTGCTGGACCTTTCGCGTTGCAATTTCGTGGAAGACCAGGCGCTACGTTGGATTGTGGAGTCTGCTCGCTGCCTTCGTGAGCTCTACCTGCATTCTTGCGATGAAATTACAGATCGTGGCGTCTGCGCGCTTCCATTGGCGCCACATCTCGAAATTCTAGACCTTGGGCACTGTTTGCAACTCACCAATCGATGTGCAATGGCTCTGTCCCAAATCAGTACGCTACGGGACTTGCGCATGGATGGCATGAATGCCTTCACGCCCGAATTTATGCGCGTCTTCTTTCAAAACTGCCCACGTCAATTGGCTCGGCTACAAATGAAGCACAGCAAAAATTTGGGGATTCCTTCTGAAGTGGAAGGCGTTGCTCTAACATCGCTTCACATTTCCCGTAGCAATTCACTGGGCGCATTATCTTTGCGACGCATCGGAAGACTTCGCATGCTTGTTGACCTTTCCTTGCGGGCCTGCCCCAAGGTGGAAAATGAAGTCCTTGCCGAAACATTGCTTTCGGTACGTGGAACGCTTCGCAGCCTTGATGTCGCTTATTGTAGTTCGCTGTATGGAACAGCATGGCAGTGCCGTGACTCTCGACTGCTGAGTTTGGACGTCGCGGGCTTGAAAGGTCTTACTGCCGAGAACATTTTGACAGATCTCGTAACGCAAGATCTACGACGCTTGGTGCTTCAGGGCGTGGAGGTTCCTTTGGAGGTCATTTGCAGTCGAGCGCCTTGGCTGAACGTTATTCACGCTGGTGTGGCCGACGACGCACTTCAAGGTATATTAGGAGCAGCAGCAGAAGAAGAACTGGGAGGCTTGCAATCGGCCGGCCAAACGGCAACCGATTTGCTGCGAGCGCGGATACGAGTGGAAAACGAGACGGCCTCGAAGGTTCAAAAGCTGTGGCGATACTTTCTTGCCCAAGAAGCGAATACGCTATCATACCTCTTGATTCGGAATAGGAACAAGACGGCGAATGCGGCACGGAGTTTGCAGAGATTGTGGCGTGGACGACGTGTCCTGCGCCATTTTCAGATTTTGCAAAGGTTCGTTGCGCTGCAGCGTGTTGTACGGCGAGGTCAATGGCGCCGGCATTTTGATGCGCACATGGCACGACTTCGAACCGAATGGTCTGCGGCAACGCGGATTCAAGCTTGTGTGCGCGGCTGGAAGTGGCGTCAATCGCACAGTGACGTGGTCTTGGCACTGGCGATCAAGAGGGAGCAGCGACAGATCCTCCATATTGTCGAAGAAGCCGTAGCGAAATCGCAAATGTTAGGTGTTTCCCGAGGGGCAAAGCTCGAAATGGCGATGCCTGTGCCGGTCTCGGGACGCCGATTGTCGCCGTTGGAGGAGCTTACAATGGTGCTTGCGCCTGCTCGCGACGTCTTGGAACTACGCAAGCGCGTCATGAGGGAGTTGACGCTCGTTCTCGAGCAGCGAGCACGCGCCAAGGAGGAGGAGCAACAGTATCTGTACCGTCTGCGGCGCAGCCAGTTTAGCATGAATGCAATTATCATGCAACGATGGGCTCG
Organism: Aurantiochytrium sp. KH105; assembly: GCA_003116975.1. Taxonomy (NCBI): domain Eukaryota; class Bigyra; order Thraustochytrida; family Thraustochytriidae; genus Aurantiochytrium; species Aurantiochytrium sp. KH105. The sequence continues at coordinate 22,312 of BGKB01000260.1, read as the reverse complement.
AAATCAGGTGCTTCCGAGTCTGGCGCGAGCAGCGCGAGAGGCGGAGCGTGCTGAGCGGAGTGACGTTGAGCTGGCATACTTTGGCGATGTCTCGAAAGCGCGCGAAGTACGAGCATTGTATTGCATTTGTAAGATTCAGGCGCGTATGCGCGGCTATATGCAGCGCACACAACCTCACTCGCTTGTGCGTATGAGTGTGCAAAATGTGCCACGACTGCTCGAGGAGGTGGGGAAAGCGTACACTGCGCAGCAAAGCGCGTTGGAGCAAATTTCAGTGTTCAACTCGCTGCTGGCGCGGTGCGAGGGCAATCAGCAGCATTTCTCGGACATTGTGACCGGGAGCGCCAAGGCAAAGCACAAATTTTGGGGCAACCTTGGCGCCTCGGTGCGCTTGCGTATTCTCGTGTGCGAACGCTTTGCTTCAAATTACGCGAAGCGGCTTCGCTATCATGGCAAAACCTCGGCGCTCGTGCGGGCACAATTACAGCAGCTTCGGACGACGGAGCATTTGGCTGGATTGGTGGGTAAATACCTGACGCAGCGACGTGGCGAGCTTGATCGTGGCGAGCACGGATATGCTGCGCTTGAGGATGCCAAGGTACGCTTGTTATTTGCGCAAACGGCCCCTGAAAAGTCGTTGACGCTGGAGCGGGAGCTCATGGACGTTGAGGGTCAGTGGCTTTCAGAGTGCTCTGCTAACATCGAGCGAAGCCATTCTGAGATTCTGTCCATACTGCGAGCTTTTGTAGTGCACGAGACGACGCGGTTGACAATGGAGCTGACGCTGCAGCGCACCATCATGCGCGAGTATCGTAAGATAGCTGACATGGTCCGTTGCGAGTGGGCGTGGCGACGCGAGCTTTTGGCAACGGACCTTGCAAGCGTGCAGATGAATGACGCGGAGACACGCGCTTATTTGAAGGAGCAGACGGCACGTCTAGAGGCATGCGTAAAGAGTTCAATGGAGGAGAACGAGACGCGTACGGAGGCCTTTGTGACGATGTGCTCGCAAGAGCGAATGCAGTGCATGACTCTAGACAAACGCACGGTGCGCAAACTCGAAAAGGATATCATGCAGATTCGGCGCGAGGTCAAGTACAAAGCATGGACAGCAATTATACCGGCGAACCGGCTCAAGCCTGCAGAGCTCGTGGCGGTGCAGGACCAAATGCTCGCTGCACGTAATCGCGTGAACAATGATCATGCGCATCGCGCTGCCGTGGACGCGGAAGATGACGAAGGCGATGGAGACTCGCTAGCGAACGAAGAAGACGACGAGCACCTGACGGATACAGAGCGAATGATTCAAGACCTTCTCGATGATGCTGTGCAAGCATCACGAGACGCGACAGATCCGGACCTGGAGCCTCGCACAACTGGCTTTGAAGGAATTAAAGAACTTCTAATGACGGATCGGGAGCGCGAAAAACAGCGAATGAAAGCTGTCATCATGGAGCGGCAGCGGGGCAGATTAGGCATTGCGGAAGGCATTGCTTCGCTCAAACTCACTGTGGGTGCCGACGAAGAGCTGGGTATGAAGTTACTGAATGGTAAGCTTCGCCAACGGGGGTTGGCCATCTGGAGCTGTGTGCGGCGAGATCTTTGCGAGTGCTTTCAGTTGGCTGAACCTGTATATTTATGGACGCGGACGTCGACAACGGCACTTCACCACATTCGCGGGCTGCGACTCGACTGTGAGGTCGATCCAAGGCTGGGCCCGCGTCTAGGGCTTGACGACAACAACAGCGACGACAATGGCAGTGATGACGACGACGAAGATGACGATAGCTCTGAAGGGGTTTCGGCATCTGAGGACGACGAACAGTCAGGCGCGCAAGATGGAGGCCGGGAGAATGAGGATAACGAAAGCGGAGAAGACGTGTGGGCAGGGCGACGGCGGCGCGCGTCACTGGCCTTGGCCAAGGCCTCGCGTAGAGTAAGCACGCGTGCAACGCAAGCTGCGCAGCGAGCAACGGGCCATTCCGACATGAACAAGCTATCTAAGGCCTTGGGAAGGCTGACCGCCGCAAGCAAAGGGGCTCAGTCTCGCGTGGCACAGCAAGATGCCGTTTATAATGCAAAGATTCCTACCTTTGCGATCCTTGTGTCAAGGGAGGGCACGCCGGGTGAGAGCATTGTGGATGTGCGTGTTGCTATTGGAGATGCTGACGCGGAAACCCTGGAAAATCGTGGTTATGAGTGCTTGGATGGCGAAATGGGCGTGCCAGAAAAGAAACGAGAGCGCGTCCGCGAACCCTTTCGGCTGTGGGTCGCCCGTAGCGAGACTTACATGGCACCGTCGGCGGTTGACTTGGGTAAACTTTACGAACGCAAGGCAGAGTTCCAGGCCATGTTTGAGCAGAATCCCGGAAACAAGCGTGTCGCGCAAATTCTTCATGAGCTCGAGCAGGAGATCAAGGAGGTCGAATTCAACCGCGAGGGCGAAGACGATGAGGCGCTCGCGCTCCACAAGCTTGAACAGACGATTAGTGGAGTGTGCATGTCGAAGAAAGACACGCGAAAGCTGATGTCGTGCTTTTCAGCAATGGACACTGATCATCAGGGTGAAGTAACCCTGGGGCAATTCATGTACTACATTGGATGTGAGGAGAACGCACTTTCGCGGCGTATTTTCAAATTTCTGGACGTAAGTGGAGACGGCCGTATGGATTTTCGAGAGCTCTTACATGCGCTTGCGACCATGTGCATGTTTGGGCCTCGTGAGTTGGTGAATCTCATGTTCAAGTTTGCGGATACGGAGGGAAAGGGCGAGGTACTACTCGATGACTTGAAGCGTGTCATGGTCCTGCAACACCAGCTTGACCCGGTGGATCACTTTGACTTGAAGCGTATCGTGCAGCACATCGAGCGCATTTACGGAAATACGACTCGCATGAACTTTGACCAGGTTTACGAGGTTCACGTCAAGTATCCGATGATGTTTCAGCCTGCGTTTGAGATCAAGATTGCCATGTGCAAAACCTTTCTTGGCGAGGCGTATTGGGACCGAAAGCGCGAGTTGTTTGCGGAAGTGCGAGCTGAACTTCGCAAAAAGAATGATCGTGAGAAGACTAAGCTCAAACGCCAGAGACTCCAGGAGCTTCGACGTCAGCAGGGTATTCGTACGACGAGGGATCGCATTCAATCCAAGTTTTACGACGCCTTTGACAGACTTACAAGCTAGTCAACTATCAACCTGGACGAAAGCTGTACTCGGGGGACGAGCGTGAACGACATTGAAGCTATATTTCAACAGTCGGTGACAGCCCTCTCATGGCAAACGTTGTTGTATAAAAAACACAAAAGTAAAAACGCTCACATTTCAGAATGGCATGAAGTATACCGAGAGGTGTTTTCATTTTCAAAATCGAATCGATTCCTTTGCATTTTGTGTTTCAATCGTTGCACGCAAGGCGATAGTATCAAATCACGTCATGTGCATGTAGGCGGCTAATTTCTACGCAAGCACAGGACTTTACCTACAAATGTTTCGATTGTTACCGATGATGAGAACTATATCTGGCTCTTGTTTTTTTCTACCATTGAGGAGGTCCGCCAAAGGGGTCGACTTCTTCTTCAGGAGTCACATATGCGGCCGTAATGCCGCCATCGACATAGAGAGAAGTGCCGGTGACGAAAGAGGATTCCTTGCTGGCGAGAAAGAGAGCGGCTTGGGCCATTTCCGAAGCCTCGCCGAAGCGGCCCATGGGGTTGTGCACGAGACGGCGCTGGCGCTTCTCTTCAGTGTCGAGGAATTTTTGCAGAAGCGGAGTGTTGAGCGGCCCAGGGCAAAGGTTGTTCACACGAATGTTTTGACGTGCATGAATGACGGCAAGCTCGCGGGTCATGGAGAGCACCGCGCCCTTTGAGCTGGTGTACGCGAGCTGGGGCGTTGCGGCGCCGAGCGTGCTAACAAAGGAGGCAGTGTTGATGATCGATCCTCCTCCGGCCCTGCGCATGGCGGGGATGCCAAACTTGCAGCCAAAAAACACGCCCTTGACGTTGATGGCCATGGTGAGGTCCCAGATGTTTTCTTCGGTGGTCTCAGCATTATCGTCGTTGCTGTGCATGATGCCGGCATTGTTGAAAAGCACGGTGAGCTTGCCGAATTCCTTTTCGGCGCGATCGATCATGGCCTCGCAAGCGTCGATCTTGGAGACATCCGTAGGCTGCACAACCGCCTTGCCGGGGCCGACGGCGTCTTCGATGAGCCTCCGGGTCTCCTCGGCGCCATCCTGGTCAACGTCGGCGAGAACGATGCCGTCGGCGCCGTTCTCCGCAAAGAGCACTGCCGAGGCGCGCCCGATGCCTCCGGCCGCGCCGGTGACGACGCAAACCTGGCCTGCGAGCCTCCCTGCGCCTGCCTTGAGCATCTTCGCCTTCTCTTGTCACCTCTTCTCTCCTAGCGCCCGGCTTGCCGCGTCGACGTCTCCTGCTATCTTGCGGACTGCTCTGCTCTGCTCTGCTCTGCTCTGCTCGCGGGACCGAGGATCGATCGATCGATCGATCGATGGGTTGACGGATTGCTTTGCTTTGCTTTGCTTTGCTTTGCAGTGCTTTCAAGATTGCGAAGAATCCATCAAGACTTCGGCTCAACTTGCACCAAGCTCAACACCGTCTTCCCCCCCCTTTCTTTTCTTTTCTTTTTTGTCGCAAATCGCAACCTTTGCCGCGTTACCGTGCGACGGCCGTGCGTGAACAAACAATTCGTCTTCAGTGTGTCTGGGAGCGCGCGCGCGCGAGAGAGAGAAGGAGAGAGAGAGTGGGGGGCGGTATACAGGCCACGAAGCAAGTACAAGCCAGCGAAGAAGGTGTATAGTAGTATGAAAGTCTCGCAGAGACATGGGTGTGCTGCATCTGCATGATGGTTTTAGGTTGCTGGGAAGGTGCGTCCCTTGGGTTGCGATGACGGGCGAGCCAAGCACGCATAGAGGAGAGAAGACGAGCAAGGGTTCGACAGATCGAAGAAAAAGAGTAATCAAAATCAGATCAAATATCAGCGTCAGCCCGAAGGCAATTTTTTAAGATCATCAAAAGGCAGATGTCGCACACGTTCCCTTGCGCGCAACGGGAGTTGAAAATCAGAAGAGAGACAGCCAGCAAGTCCTTGGGTCAGAAGAAGAAAAAGACGAGGCTGTCAATCAGTCAGTCAGAGTGGTGGTGGCGGCGGGTGGTGGTGCTGCTACACTACGAGGCTCGGTAAAAGCATGTCGCAAAGCAGAGCGCGCGCCGAAGCACCATGGAAGAGAAAACTAAGAGGGGTGTAACGAAATGAAGAGAGAGAGACGGAGACAAAGACAAAGAGCGATCAGTTTGCGTCGGCATCCTCGACGCAGTTTCCGCTGGAGCACATGCCGACGGTAGAGCTGTCAATCATGCACTTGGAGCCATCCTCGAGGTAGCTGGCAGGAGCCTTTTTGTTCCTGTAGTCCGTGTACATGAGCTCGCTAGAGCAATAGCCCTTGGTAGGATGGATGCACTGCTGGCGGCAGCCACTGTACGACTGCATGACGCCACACATCGTGAGGGCACCCTTGAAATCTTCGCAGCGGTTGACGCACTTGCCAAGACTACAGTAGCCACCAGGCTCGCCGTTTTTCACGTTGCAAGGCGTGAGGGCATCGGCAAGCTCGCCGCTATCCGAGCAGCAGTCGGAGTGAGCTTGGGATCCCTCAATGGGTCCGTGAAGGATCTGCATGAGAAAATGCTTGCTGCACTTCATCGCAGGCTTGTTGAGCTTGCAGTTTTTGCACTTTTTGTTTCCCGAACCACACTTTGTGTCACCGATATCGGGGCACTCGCATTCCTCGTCACCCGAGATGATTCCATCACCACAAACGCTTTCCGAGTCGCTGTCCTCATCAAAGGGGTGGGCATAGTCGCATGCACCGTCGATGTCGAGGGCGTTGATCTTGGAGCAAAAATACTGAAGCGTCGCGTCCGTGAAGCCAATGGTACTTGTGCCACTGAGCATGCCCTTTCTGGCTCCGTAAACGTAGTCCATGATGCCTCCGGTCTCGCCGGCAGCGTTGCCATTGTAGTCAAAGGGATGCTTGGCCCCAAAGACATGGCCGAGCTCGTGAAGGAAGATGAGAAAGGTTTCGCGGTAGGAGCCAAAGGTGGATACGGCAGTGGCGTACTTGACGGAAGATGAGCAGAGCTGGCCCGTGTTTGCCACGCCAGCCACGCCACCGAAGGCACAGCCAGAGATGCGATGCCAATGCGCGACCGAGGTGCGAGCCTTGGCATATGACTCGAGCCTGTCGAGTTCAGTGGAGATGGAAGCAACGCAGGTGCCAAAGTCATTGTATGTGACTTCCTTGAGACGGACAATGACATTGGCAAACTCGCGGAGAATGAGGTTGCTCTCCGCGATGGTGGCCTCGATGTAGTGATTGACGGCATCCTCATCGTCGTTGAAGACGGTGAGAAAGTCATCATCGTAGACCACGCCAATGTCGTAGGCGACAGAGTGGTCGGGAAAGGTGCACGAGGCGAGTCCGCGCAGGCGGCCCTCGGTCAAGACTTGTTCGTTGTCGTGGTTGGCGACATCATCGAATGTAGACATGTCGATGTTTTGTTCGAGGAGCGCGCGGCGGTGTTCATCACTGCTGCCAGCTTTGGGAGCGAGGACTTGCGCAGCGAAGTAACGGGCCTCGGACGCGGCCTCGGATCGGAGATTTCTAAATCGGTCGGCGCCGAGTTTGCGAACAAAGTGGTCTGCCGAGGAAATGCGGACGAGGTCTCCATTTTTGAGGAGGAAGACGCCATGCGCGGTGCCGTCGTGCATGATGGTGACGACGCCCAGCTGTTCACCCTTGGCGCGGGTGATGAAGGTGAAATGGGCGTCGTAGACGGTGGTGTCGTTTTCGTCGTATGTGAGGTTCTTGAGGTGAGCGTTGGCCTTGGCGCCGTAGAACTGCTTGAATCTCTTGAGCGAAAAGGTGTACGACTCGTTGCGCACCTCAAAGTAGAGCTCGAGATCGTCATCTGCGGTCTGGTTCATTTCGAGCACGTGCACGGCCTCGAGGGGCGCGTCCTCCTTGTCCTCGATGGTCGCCGCGAGCGCGCGTCCGAGACGTTCGGTCTCTTGTGCTGCTGCTGCTGGTGCGCGGATGTTGGCTTTCGCCTGTGCAGGTGCCGCGAGCGTCGCGAGCGCCATGGCGACGAGAAAGCAGGACTTTCTCATGATGCCCATCTTCTCCGTTGCTTTACTCCTTTTGCTTCGGCAATGTGATGTGATGTGATGCGATGTAATGTAATGTGTTGATGTACCGAGCGAACCGCGGGACCTGCGGTCGGTCGGTCGGTCAGTCAGTCAGTCAGTCAGTCAGCCAGCCGGATGCTGCTGCTGGTACTGGCTGCTGCTATTGCTATGCTGCTGCAATTCACCACTGCACGCTCGCCCTTGCGTTCGCTCGCTCGCTCTGCTTGCGTGCTTCAACAACCTGTGCGCGGCCTATTCCCGCGGGCCCTCACGTTCGCTCGTTGGCGATTTGCTCGAGCCTCCGCGCCCGCGCCCGAGCGCAGTCGAGCCAAGCGCCCTTAGAAAGAGGAAGCAAGGCTAAAAAAAAAGAATTCAAGCCGCACCAAAAGAAAAGAAAAAAGAAACCAAAAAATCCCACCCAAGGCAGAGGAAGAAATTACAAAAAAAGCCACCCAAGAAAGGAAAGAAAAGAAACAGAAGCAGAAACAGAAACAGAGGGTAAGAAACGCGAGCTGCGAGCGGATGGATGGCCGCGCGTGCAGCGCAGCCCGCGCCGGCCAAGGCTCGCTCGATCGCTCACTCTCTCTCTCTCGCCTTCTCTCCCGCCGGGACCGTCCGCCGCCCGGCAGGACCTGCGCGGCTGCCGCCCGGCGCGTGCGTGCGGGGAGCCGAGCCGCGGCCCCTTTGTCCTCGGCACATGGATGGATGGATGGATGGATGGATGGCCGGCTCGCGTCGAGCCGATGCACGCGCGCCTTGCATCGGCTCGGTCGCTCAGGATTTCTTTTTTCCGATTCTCTCTCTCCAAACCGAACCGTGAAACTCCGGTGGTGCCTGCTCTGCTTCCTGCAGCTCCTCCTCGCGCCCTTCGCGCCGCAGCCGGTCGATCGAGCCGCGGCTCTGCCCGCCAAGCTCTGCTCTGCCCGCGCCGCTCGCTCCGCCCGCCCAGCGCTTCTCCTGCCGCCGTCGGAGCAGGCCTGCGCCGCGCCGCGCCGCACTGCACTGAGCATGGCGGCGCGGAGGCCGGACTCCGCGCGAGCGTTGCGGCGCCGGGCAATTTACCCCTCGTCCACGCGAGCCCGGGCCCGCTTACCCGCCCGGTAGATCGACCGATCGACCGACCCTCGCTCCCTCCCTCACTTCTTCAAACGAGCTCCAACCAACCTCGCCGAACCGCGCCCGGCCACTCGCCTCCGCGTCGGTCGTTGTCGATGCCGCTGCCGCTTGCAAGCGACGCGCCCGTGCTCGGCGGAGACGGCGGAAAGCAGCCGCAGCGCAGCGGCCGACACCTCTGGAGGGAGAGAAGGAAAGCAAGGGAAAAAGAAGAGGGGCCTGCACGCGCCGGGCCCTCGGCCGACCGACCGACCGACCACCGACCGGCCAGCTTGCCGCACTGTGCGTCTGCGGCGCGCGACCGAGTCTCCCGGGAAGGAACGAACCCGCGCCGCCGCTCGGGACACTGCGCTTTCGTCCCGCTGTGGTGCGCTGCGGGCACGCGCTGCGGGCACCGCGGGGAGGGGGGGTTCACGGCCACCCCCCAGGCTGCCCGAGCCGCGCCTCACGTGGCGGAGCAAGCAAGCGAGCGAGCGAGCGAGCGACAGCGACCAAGCTGCAACCCTCGCGAGCATCGCAGAGTCGAGATTGGCTGTCGCCAGGCAGGCAGCGCAGGCTGCGTAGACGCGCCGAAAGTGGTTTCGGCGCTAGGGCGCTCGGCAGCTGCATGGTTTTTGTTTCACAGACGGATGGATGGTCGATGGAATTTGTTTTTAGTTTCTTCCGCCTCCCGGACGGCCGTGGCCAACAGCGAGATCAGTTGGAGAAGAAACCGTCGCGAGCGAGCGATGGCGAGCAGGGCAGTAGTAGGCGCGACCGGGCGGAGAAAGGGAGACGCCGGACGCGCCAACCTAGGGTAACCAATCGCCACCCATCCATGAAAAATTATCCATCGTTCGATCGTTCGATCGATCACAGCAGCAGCTACAGCTGCAGCTGCAGCTGCAGCAGCAGCAGTGCAGCAGCGCAAGAGAAGGTAGGGTAGGCCTCGCAGGACGCGGCCGAGGACGCCGTGCATCCGGCAGCCCCAAGATGGATTTCGCATCCCCCGAACAAAACCGCGACGGCGCGCAAGCGCAGCGAGCGCGCGCCCACCTTCGGTTTCACCCTCAACCAGCAGCCTGCTTCCGTCTGCCGCGCCCTTTCCGCATCCACGATGCCGGCGGGCCGCCTCATGGCATCAGCCCGCCGGCGGCCGGGAAAGCTGCACGCGCCGCAAATCGCGCAGGCCGGCCGTGCGCGCGTCGCGTCTCATTTCTCGAGTGATCGCACCATGATCGCTCGATCGCTCGCAGACGATTGCTCGATCGGCCGGCCGAAGAATCACATCGATCGATCGAACGATCGATCAACGGAGAATCGATGGACAGAATCATCGCAACCTGGCTGGACGAAGAGGGCCTTTTCTCTGCGCATGGAGGTGTCAACGCGACAGCGAGAGAGGCCAGACAGAGAGACGGTTCGTAGCAGCGGCAAGACTTGAAGTTTTCGAACTCGCGGACACGGACGACAAACCACGCCACGCCACGCCACGCCTCGCCGCCGAAACGAGACGAGACGAGGTATGTCGTCATCGTCGTCGTGAATGGATGGATGGATGGATAGATGGATGGATGGATGGATGCAGAGCCGCATAGCGCAGACGGACGGACGAATTGGAGATCGGCTGCAGTTGCAGCCACGATTTCACCAAAGTAGAAAGGAGCGAACGTGTCGTCTCTCTCCCGAGCTAAAAGGACGAAAAGGAAAGGCTAGCGGTTTCAACCTATCTGCGGGACGGACACTGTAGGGTACGGCTACCTGCCTGACGCTTCGCCAAGGTCCAGAGGAAGCAGAGGAGCTCCAACGGAATCCGCACTTCGACTGACTAATTCAATCTGTCTCCTAGCAAAACGATAGCAACACTGAGTCCTCGAGATGCAAAAATGTACCACACTCCACCCCGAGAGGCGGGCTGCCACTGTGTTTCAGGCCGACTCTCGTCGACCAGACAGATAGTATTAGTCCCCTCGGCGGTGTCAGAGACGGCAGAGGGGGGTCAGCGCGCAGTGGCTCTATGGCGGCGCGTGGCCCGGCTCTCGAGGGGATATGCCGCGGATCGGTCTCCACCGTCACCGTCGAAAGCTGCGGGAGCCGCCCCGCGCTGTGGGCAGTTTGCCGCAAGTGCGTCCGAGTCTGCTTCTCCCTCTCGGCCTTTAGCTTGTTCCGGCAAAGCTGATAGCTTCAGCAGTAAAGCCGTTGAGAAGCTTAACATCTGGTCAAGCGTTCATCGACGCCGGGCGCTGCTGCTGCTGGTAGCCAGGCCCTGACGCCTGTCTGCTGCAGCAGCTGCTGCTGCTGCTGCTGCTGCTGCTGCTGCTGCTGCTTTTGCTTGCCTGCCTGCATGCATGCCTGCCTGCACTGGCCGTCAGCTTCTCTTCTTGCGATGAGCAAAGAAACCTTTTCGCTGCGCTGCTGCTGCTATTATTTTATAAAACCAGCCAGCTGCAGCAGCAGGCAACCCGCGACGGACTTTGCGAGCCTTGACTCGCCTTCCATTCTCTTGACTCCTTTCGGCGATTAGCTCAAGTCCCGACTTCAGGCGGACAATCGCCATCGAACCATGGCGCTTGGCAATCGAAACCCATCTTGCCGCCTGCGCTGCGTTGCGAGACGACCATGAGACTTGCTTGCTTGGTTCGGCACAATCAGCCAATCAGCCAACGAACCAACTAATCAATCGACAAAACCAACCATTTCCAACCGCAACGCAACTTGCTCTTTGCTCTCTCACTCTCTCTTCCTCCCTCCGCCTCTCGGAAAGGCTCCGTGCAATGCATTTCGTTGTCGGCAACAATAATAAAGCGTTCCTTTTGGCGGGCGGTTCTGCGACTGCGCGCGCGTGCTGCACGCGCCGCGGTCGCGTTTCTTCGGCGCCTGCACTGCGGTACGCGCGGTGACTTTACGCGTCGGCAGAGCTCGCACGCAGCCGTGCGTGCTGCCCTCTGCAGCTGCTGCAGGCGTGGTCTGGCTGGCCGCACCGCCAGCAATGCACGGTCATCCACCAGCGTGAAGTCTCGTCTGCACCGCGCTGCCAGTGACTGACAGTGACAGAGAAGCTACGGCGGCCCCCGCCACACAGCAGAGTTTGAAAGAGAGAGACTTTTTATTAGTAGTAGCCATGTGCATTGCATTCCAGTGCAGTGCAGAGTAGGAGGAGAGAGAGCAGTGGTGGGTAGGGAAAAGTGCGCGCTCACTGCTCGTAGCTTGCTTTCCGAGCTCCGCGCGTTTCCCACACTCTTCCGCAGCCCCCGCACCTCTCCCTTTTTTGCGCTCTTCACCCACCCACCCACCATGGGCGCTCTTCCGTGGGAGCTGCTGCCGCTTCCCAGCTCGTTTCTCTCGCTCTCTCCCTCCACCAGTCTATCCATGCCAATCACCCACTGCGTTTCCCAGCCTCTCCCCCCCCCCCCTCCCCTCCCTTTCCGTCTTGTCTTTTCTCGTCTTGTCTTGTCTTACCTTGCTTTGTTTCGTCGCTGATCTTCCCCGACTCGAGTCGACGCGCCTCGCTCCGCCCCGCCCGCTTTGGCGCCACCCCCCCCCCCCCCTTCTCCTTCCCTTCCCTTCCCTTTTCTCTCCGCCCCCCGGACGCACGCCACCTGCCTTCTCATCAATCATCATGGCAGAAGCCCCTTGCGTGAGCGCCCTGCGTCGCTCGCCGCCCGCCCTGTGTCATCGGCCCTGCCCGCGCTCGCGTCCGTCGCCGCTCCGCGAACCGCCGCCTCGCCTTGCCCTCACGGCGCGGCGCGAGGTCGCGATGACTCGCGAGAGAAGCCGCTGGCCGCTGCCGCACGAACAGAAAGATACAAGCGAACCCGGGGCGGCATGATGCGCTGGTCGATGTTTTCAACTCCTTGCCAGAAAAGCAAAGTCGCCTCATGGTTAGAAAGAAAGAATCATCGACCACCGCGCCCGCCCGGGCGACCCGGCTCCCCGCGCGCCCTTTCTCTGCGCGGAGAGGCGAAACGAGTGGCTGCCGCGGCACCGCAGGCGAGCACGTAAGGAAGAGGGAGCCGCGTTCGGCTGCGACGCGCGGAACTTCAGGGGCGCGGACCCCGGCCGGCTCAGCGCAGGCTGCGACGGCGTTGGGATCGCCAGGGCTTGTCTGGACGCGAGTTTGGTGATCGCGATGCGATGCGATGCGATGCGATGCGATGCGATGCGATGCGATGCGACGCGCTCGATCGACGGCGGCCGATCGCGATGAAGGTGGCGCGGCGAGGCGCAGCCTGAGCGAGTGAGTGCGGGCGGCTTGGCTTGGCTTGGCTTGGCTTGGCTTGGCTTGACTTGCATTGCGTTGCATTGCTCTTGCCTTGGGTTTCTTTGGATTCGAAGTGCGAGACTGGATCGGCTCGCGGCGTCGAGCGACTCGGCTAGTGGCCGATCCAAGGGGTCTCTTCGTTCCTCGGCGCCGCCAGGCTTGGCCGAAGCTGCGAATATGACGTCGAGGAAAGCCTCGCCAAGCAGGCCCGCGCGCCGCGAGGAGCGGGCAGGCTCTCGCTCCTGGCTCTTCGAGGTGACCGATCGCTCGATTGATTGCGCTCAAACCGATGTCGTCCCACGTCTCCAGAGATTCGAACGAAAGGCTCATTTGGTGCATCGGCCATGCCGTGCTATGCCGTGCATAAAAACTTAACGGCCGGGATCGGCTGCGGATCAGAATAAAGTCCAAATCAGCAGCACAGAAACAGCTTTCCTTTGGTCTCCATTCAAATCCAGCCTTCTCTGCAGCACCTGCACGGCGTGCTGCAGCTGAAAGCGCATCGAATGACTCGGAAGCATGCACATCATCATCTCCTACCAAAAAAATCACGCACAACAGAGCACCGATTCGAATCACCGTCAAGATCGAAAAAATAATCATCAGCAACGCGAAGCGCCCCAAGAGTGCCGTGCACGCCTGCCTGCCGGCCTCGTCGTGACACTTCCTGACCCCGGTGCCGGCCCCGCTCCAGCCTCCTCTGCGCCTCGCTCGCCCAACCATCGCCACGCGGCGGCGGTATAGATTGCAGATCTATCAATCATTTCATTCGAGCACGTAGGCTATACATGTACGTACGTACATACATCCTGTCCCCGAGATCACGAGATTGGCGTCCACGGTCGCCACGGCCCCTTCCATGTACCGGCGCCACGCTCCCTCCGCGCGGCTGCGGCGTTCGTCGCTCCCTCTCCCGCGTCCGCAGCGGCGTTCGAGACTCGCGACACGAGCCTCATCTCCTTTCCTCCCCTGGACCCGGATACGGTGCGCTAGGATTCCATTGCATTGCATTGCATTGCATTGCCTTGCATTGCCTTGCGAACGCGTGCCGTGACGAGCCGCAGCCGCAGCGCAGCAGCGCGTGATCGCCGGGTTCTCCTGTGACGGCGCTGCGGCCGCGAGGAGCGAGCGGCGCCGCTGCTGCTGCTGTTTCGCCGCGTGCATGGTGCGCCAGGGCAGGCTCTGGACCCGAGCCGGGCCAGGGCAACCAATCAAGCCGCGGCAGGCAATCAAGCAAGCCCGCGAGAGGCGAAGGACAGGGACCGCCATCTTGCGCGGCCCACAGCGGAGGATCACAGTGGACAGTGGGCCAGAGAGGGGAGCGAGGCTCAGGCGCGGCGAGGGTGCCGGTCCAGGCCGCGGACCCCGCAGCGAGCGGGATTTGAGGGGGGTGTGGGGCGGCCTGCTTCCGCGCCGCGGATAGAGCGCCGGTTCGAGAGAGGGAAGCAGCAGTAACAGCAGCAGTAACAGCAGCAGCGACAGCAGCAACAGAAACAGCCACCACAAAACGAAGAATGAAGAGCATAGCGTTTCTAGACGTCCACAGAGCAAGACCCTACGACCCAACGCTGCTGTGGAAAGCAAAGGTCTGTATTGAGAGGACGGTGAATGTAAATGAGGATCTTCGTCAGCCTACGAGAAAGAGAACAGGCTGCAGAAGGCTTTTGTCGAGACAGTTTGAATCCTCGTCGTTCACGCATTCTTTCGCCAAACAAACCCAACATTCTATTTCTATGACGTCAGACAAATTGGATGTTAGATTTTAGCAAAACGAATTTCCTTTTAATCAACTGACCATGCTGGCCTTTCTGTCATACCGTGATCAATCGACTCGAGCCCGCACCCGCAGTGAACACGCAACATGCAAATGAATTAGTTCGCGCGGGCCGGGCCAAATGTCAGTATCATGTTCGAGCTAAAAATTGTAGCATATTGTCGATGCCCTGTAAGCCCGGGCTCAGCACTGACTGCGAATGAACTAAGCGTCTCCTAGAACATCTCTCTTGCACTAACAGTAAAGTAAGATTGATCTCTTCGCAACACACGAAGCAAATCGACCCATCCATCTATTATGTAAAAGCCGCCATGCGAACCACGCACACAAAAACCAAAAGAAAAAGGGTCAGAAAAGTAATAAACTCTATCGCTCTTTCCACATCATCCGGACCATCGACAAAACCAGCGACCATGCCCCAATCGCCTGGCTGACTCGCTGATCACACAAGTCAGACAGACTCCGCGAAAACCTTTTACTACGAACAACAATACCAAGAGTACACACCTTTATGGGTACGCGTGCGTACCCCATTCTCGACGGCGCGGAACTCGAACCACAACAAATCAGCTTGCCGCGTCTTTGAGACAAGCGCACGCTTGTGCGCGCATGCTTGTGCGCGCGCGCGAGAGCAAAGCAAAGCAAAGCAAAGCAAAGCAGGGCAAAACAATCGCGATTAACGAGAGACGCTCGAGTGAAAGGCGTCATGGGGGCAAAGCGAAGGAGGTCGCGGCTACCGCGGCGGTCAGTCATGGTCGAGCAACATACCCAGCAAGAAGCCCTCGGAGTCCGCGTGGAAATCTTTGTCCTCCAGCCACACTTCGTGCCACTCGGACAGAGCTCGCGCAACGTAGGGACGCCCGCGAGCTTGTCCATCGCCAACAAAAAGGACGGCCAAGACGACCTGCGCGTCTCGCCCGGGATCGAAGGCGCCCTTGCAACCTTTGTGATCCCTGAAAACAGGGCAAACAGTGGCAACCCCGTCAAGCTCGGAACCGCGACACATGCCAACGCCCCGCTTGAAGACATTCAAGAAGGAATCTCAAATGCCTCCCGGGACACCGACAGATCCCTCTCCTCCGAGGATGAGTCAGACGATGATCTCTTCTCCGAAGACTCATGCAGAAGCAGCGACTCCGGTAGCGAGGACGACGATGACGTGGGCCTCCTACCGTCCCGCTTACGTGCAAAATCTGAAGAAAGAACTCTCTTCCAGGATGCCACAGGCAAGCTGACATTCCGGAGCCTCCCGAGTGGCTTTGTTGCTGATGTCACCGGCGCTCTTCGCTTTCATTCCCCAGAGAGTCTCAAGCGCGCACTCCTCGTGCAGAGCAATCTTCACAGAGATGTGCCCGCCGCAGCTGCCATTGCGGCCTCAGGCAAGCCAACCAGGGCCACTCCGTCATTCCGCAGCATTGATCGCCTCGTCAAACAAACCTCTCTTTGCTGGCTGCAAACCAATCCAGACGGCGAAACCTATCTCCTCAATCTTGATTCCCCAGCTGCCATGCTCGATATGCTCGACCATTGGCTCAAGGGCTGGCCCGATCGCGTCAAGCGCAAACTTCAACATCACGTTGACGTTGTCGCGCCTCTTGTCGCAAGTCAACTTAAAGGACCCCGCAAAGCTCGCGCTCTTCACTCACTCTGGGAACTGGCATTGCAGCCCGAAAATCACGCAACCCTCATGCAAGACTCTCACAGCATCATCTCCCACGCCCTTTCCGTTGTTGATGGCCTCATTCCCTTTTGTGGACACGGTACCAGTGAGCTCCTACAGTCAGTACACTATACTGCCTCTGGGCTCTGCGCTGCTCTTGTCGCATATCCAGATACTCGCCGCGCGCTCTTGGCGCGCTCTGATCTTGGCGCAAGACTCGTACGTTCTTTCTTCGTCAGCCTCAAACGCCTCCCCGCGCCACAACTTGTCGCGGTGAACCCACCCCCGGCTCTCGTGCTCACCATCAAGGCCCTTGCGCATCTCTCGCACGAAACCGAGCTCCACAAGCCCCTCATCGCATTCCATGCATATACGGACCTCATTCTTAACATGACAGCCAGCACGGGTGACCATGCCATCGCCGGACGGGGTCTTGCGCTTCTCGCTCGTGCTCTTGCTTCATCGACGCAATTTGAGCAACATCTCCGCCTTGCGCAACTCCTCGTGACGCAGGGCTTCGCTCGCGATCGACGCATACCGCTTGCTGTACGCGAGATCATTGCCCGCTCCGTCTTTCTCTTTTTCAGGACAGCGCGGGATCCAGCCGTCACATGTAACATCGGCTTCTGGGATCCTCTTGTGCACGCCGTCCATGCATCCCTCACGGCCTTTTCGCGGGCGTCTATGAGCGACATTTCAAACGACCACGTCAACATGACGTCATGGCATGCCCGGCGCGCAAAATCTTTACACGGCGCCAACCCCAGTCAGTCTGACCAGGAGAGCCACAGCAATGAAAACAACAAGACAAAGCGCGACGCTGACACGGCCATGGAAGACACAAGCATGTGTTTCTCCCTCTTGAGCTCATCAGTAGCAATGCTCGCAGCAACGCTCGAAAATCTTCTTGCGCCTCGCCATGCCAACTTGCCAGAGGAAACGGCAAGACAGATATTGCATTCCTTTCAAAGGGTTCTTGTCGTCATCGAGAACTTTAAAGAAAATAAATCTCCGTCAGGGGCTGCTACCAAAGCGCTCAACGCCAGTGATCAAGGCCCTCAACACCTCGAAGTTCTCACCCTCGCAACGCTCGTACATCTTTTTGCGGGACGTTGCGCAGTATTCCCTCGCATCGTGATCAGCCACGCGGATGAGGTGTGGGATTCCATCACAATCGCCTCTATTTTCCAAAAACGGTCCCGAACCGCGCAAATTCTTCACGCCCGATTTCTCTACATGCTTGCACATCATGCAACCGTCCCGCGACACCTTGCCGACGCCATCTACGCGAACGTGTTTTTTCTTCCCAAACAAGACGCCAGCGCGCGCCGTCACCCTCTTCCTACCCCTGCACGCAGATACCTGGCCGTAGTGTGGGCTCTCGCTTGCCGCGCTAGCGCCATGTCCCTTACAGAATACCTCAAAGCAACTCGCGACGTCATGGAAAAGCAGGAACCATGTTGCCGAGATGCTGTCATCGAGGATGCCATCTTCGGAGCCATGCCGCTTCTCGTCCACGCAACAGGTGGACTTCAAGGTCAAAGTCTGCGCGACCCAAATCTCGATACCTGTCTCAATCTTCTCGTCGACCACGGTGCCAAACGTGTTACGACTGTGACCCCACTCCTGCGTGGTCTTCAAAGACTTCTTCATGGTGCCCTCGACGCGCTTGCAAGAGACCCCGCACCTTTCAAGGCTGAACCAGTCCCGGCCATTGATCGCTGCGTTCGCATTTGCGTCAATCTCATTGAGCGTGGATCAAACGCTTCGATGCGCACCCAGGATCTCTCCGAAGTGACTGCTGAAGACCACATGATCGAGGCCGCCCTGCATGTACTTTGGATCGTTGCCAGCAGCACAAGCCCCTTGGCTCAAAGTAAATCGCTCTCTCACATGCGCACCGTGTGCATGGTCCACGCAGCGGTGCAATCCGAGAACCTGGCGCATCGTAACATTGCTCGCAATAGTGGTCGTGTGCTTCTTGCGCTCGCCACACGCAATCCGGAAACTGTCATTGAACCACTCGCCCAGACTATCGCCCAGACGCCCCAGCAAAATGTTGCAGCAGACCCGCCGTCTATCGAAATCAAGGCCGCCCATGCTTCAAAAATTCTCCTTCAGTCCACCACCCCAGAACTCATTAGCTGCGGAGCCTACCTCCTCAGCACATATCGTCTCTCGGCTGATCAGCACCAGGTCCTCAGAGACGCTGGATCTCTTCGTTCCCTCATACGATTGGTCGTTGACGAAGACAATCAGATCGACGATACCTCAAGGTGCCTCGCACTCGTTTCTCTCTCGCGGATCACCGCTCACGACCGTGCCAATCAGCGAGCCGTCGCGTCACCAAAACTACTCACCGCTCTCGAAAATATTCTCCGCTACCAAGATAAGAGTACAAAAGTCACCTTGCAGAGGCGTCTTGCCGGCGCAACCATCCGAAACCTTCTCAAACACGCAGCGAACCGTCCGGCAATATACCAAATGGAACTTCGACTTCGTCAGTCTGCAGAGAAAAATCGAGCTCACTTACCAAAACTCCATGCACTTCAGCCGCGTAGATCCTTCCCCCCGCGTCTGTCCAACTCAGAAAAGGTCAAAGCCTCGTACGACGCATGGCTCGACGATTTCGAGGCGACTTCGAATCCTGGGCGCCTTAGCGCCAAACCTCGCAAAAAGTCCGGGCGGAGACCAAGGCCAGTTCCTCTTCGCACCCAGGACCTTTGCAAGCCAATGTCCTCGCTTTGGCATTCAGCATCGGAGCCCTCCCTTCGCGCAGATCCGTGGTCGCCAACGCACTTCGAGGCAGCACAGACTCCACTTGGTCTTTCCATCTCGATTAACTTTGACAAATTTCTCTTCCGCGACCTGACGGCTGGACCACCGACCTCCCCGGAGCAGCCATCCAACCACCTCCCGGACGAGAGCACCTTGAATCACATTGGAGCTGAAGCAAGGTTCCACGAGCAACATGAAGAAACCTCGCATGGTGAGCCAGAGGATCCGTCTTCACAGCTACCAGCAACTTCGAGTTATACCACTCAAAAGGCCGCAGCTGAACGTCATACAGATGCGTCCCGCATCCACGTTCGAAACCTTGTCAAGCGTCAGATGCTGTCAAACTTCAAGGGTAAAGACGACAGCGATGACAGCGATGATAGCGAGGCAAGCGTTCTGGATGAAGAGGTCTCTGCGGCGTCTCCTCAGCGGGTACGCAAACATTTCACTGAATGCGCCAACGCCGAAGTCAAGTCACATCTCGCCATCTTTGCTCACGTCGAAGGTGGACGTGTCTATCGAGACCTTCCTCTCTACGAGCTGGCTGACGGATCAAAATCGCACGTGTATTACCAGACGAGCCATGAGGCCACCGATGACCTCGTCGTCGTCATGGTGCCCCCTCCTCCAGCCCATGGGGCTCCGGACGTGCTTGAAGAACTTCCTCAGCCTTTGCACAAACCAATCAGCCCCATTCTTCAGACGAGCTTTGTCTACTTTGAGGAGTTGGCGCATCAACACGCAGCCCAAGACCGCCTTCGTGATAGCCATGTTCTTTTGCCTCCGACATTTAGTCTTGCACTTACGCGCGACGGCACTCACAAAGAGTCAGGCATTAGCTGGACGAGTGAGGGTGCTCTCTTGGACGATGCTCTTCCTCTGCTGCTTGCGCTTCCGCTCCAAGGTGGTGACTCTCGGCGCTCTTCGTCGTTTCTCGGTCTCGTCTCTGGGCGCTGTGAACGCCTTGGAACGTTTGCCTATCGCCAGCTACCATCCACGCCACCTTCTGAAGCAAGCGACCAAAAATCGTTCGAGCTCGCCTCGTCGGTTTTCGCGGACCCATCCGTTCCAAAGTCGAATCAGAATCTCCCAGCGTGTCGCAGCGTCCTCTGCGACAAGGCTCAATTTGCTCGCTTACTTTCCCGCGACGTCAATCTCAGTCCCGATTGCGCCGCCAATATTTGGTCCAGCATCGAGAAGCGCTTCGATCTCATTGTTGGCATCTTCTCACACTACGGCTGCGTCGTTGGCAACTCCAATCAGGCCTTTACCATGCAGCTCAACCAGTTCACTCTCTTTTTACGTGACTCTGGCTTTCTTCGTGGTCGTGCAGAGGCTCACTCTTCGTCCCTTCAGAACGGGACCCCCGCTCTCTCGCCGCCACAAAAGGCTGAAGTCGAATCTTTGCAGTGCAACGTCAGTGATGAGGTCATCGACATCTTTCCCATGGATACAAGTGCCTCGGACACCCTGTTCATCATCGTTAACAAGACGTTGCCAGAAACCCAGCTCGAGAGCCTGCAGAACATGCTCAAGGGAAGCAAGGTGTTTCAAGTGAAGCGCGACGAGGTTCTACTGCTGTACGAATTCATCGACTCGCTCGTGCGCGTTGCTGACATTACAGTGTGCCAGCCAAGCGCTGCCAAAAAGCAAAAGGATGCACATCGAATTCCCCTCGACACTGCTGTCGAAGCCGTCCTTCAGCGAATCGTTGATCTTTACATGCACGAGCGCATTCTTCTCTTTGACATCTTCCGTGTTGATCGCATGCACAACTGGGCAGTCAACTCAGTCCTCAACGAGAATCTTTCCATGTTCCGCAAGCTTTTTAATCGTTACACGTGCGTTTGCGGAGAACTCTCCATTGGGTTTGGCGCTGCAAGAGGCCAACGGCTTGGCCTCGTCGACTGGCATACCTTGGTCGATGATCTCGGTCTCTTTAGTCCCATATTTACCAAACGAGATGCCTCGTGGATCTTCGTTTCGGCAACCGCACAGCACGTGGACCCGTTCAAGAACTGGACAAAGAATGTCGCGCTCAGCTTTCCCAAATTCCTCGAAGCCATGTGCAGACTTGCCGATGCTATTTTCATCCCAACAGATGAGCAATACAAAAGCGTTGGCGTCACGCGAGATAATGGCTCAAATGGCTTTGATGACTCCGACTTTGACCTCTCGCCGTCTGGCATTGTTGGCTTCTATCGCCTCATGCAACAGACAACCCTTTGGAGCTCCTTTGAGCGACCCTCGTATGTGAAAAATGCTTGCCATCTCATCGGGCCTCCCCCTTCCGTCGAGTCTGATCGTTCAAGTGTCGACGCGCCTGCTTTTGGCCATGAGCAAGATCCTGAGGAGCATCAACAAGATCAGGGCCACAGCGCCGAGGAAGAATCGGAAGAGGGCGAAGAAGGGCAAGCGATCTCTGACCAAACGAATGTCCCACAGTTTGGGGCAGAGTCAGACACTGCAAAGGATGAGCAAAACGCTAATGAGGTCGAGAACGAAGATGGCGACGGCTTGGAGCCTAACGAGGATAAAAGCAAAGCTCCAGAAGACACAAAGACCACGAGCGATCGGGCGTTTTACGATGAAAGAGCCTTGGACTTTAAGCTTGTGCAGCTCATCAAGATTGTTCTTGCCACAGAGGTGCGCCGCAGCAGTAAGGTAGCGACTCGTACAGTTTGGCTGAAATTTGCAAAGCGCGCCGATCTCGGCGAGAAACGCGTCTTCAAAAAGCTTATTGCCGACTTTGATATCGTTGACATTCTCGACCAGGACGCTGATCGGCCGACCTCGGCTGGGTCACTTCCTCCGGTGTCAGAAGTTGTTGCTGGAACTGAGCCGCATAACAATGGAGGACAAAATATTGTCAAGATGCAAGGAGTTGGCCGACGCCTCACTCTCGACATTCGCGTAGCCCAGGATCTCGCAGCGAGCCATCTTCCTCGATCGGCCGGAAAGGGCCCAGAGCAAAGTGAATGTAAGGACGACCTCGACGAAGACGAGATCGAAAGTGCCAAATCCGAGGCCCTCGCTAGTCTTCCTGCGCCCATCAAGCGAGATTTGCTCATCACCGCTCATCAGGCTTGCGAAATGGTTCGCAGCGCTGCGGCAGGGCGCTCCAAAGATGATCTCTCGCTTCGCGAAACGCTCTTTAGCAAGGACTTTGTGGAAGCGAGCAGTCGTCGTCTTGTGCAGTTGAGAGCCAAGCGAATTCCCGAGACTAAAAAGTTCAACGCTCTCACCAGTGTGCAGCAACAGAGCTACATGGCCATTGTGCAACGTGCTGTCAGGGAGTTTCTTTCATCCCCGCTTGAATAACGTCGTTGCAGATAGGAACAGACAGACGATAAGTCAGTCAGATACTCAGAGAGAGTCAGCCAGGCAAGCAAGCAAGCAAGCAAGCAAGCAAGCAAGCAAGCAAGCAAGCAAGCAAGCAAGCAAGCAAGCAAGCAAGCAAGCAAGCAAGCAAGCAAGCAAGCAAGCAAGCAAGCAAGCAAGCAAGCAAGCAAGCAAGCAAGCAAGCAAGCAAGCAAGCAA
>BGKB01000259.1:0-61090 GCA_003116975.1 Aurantiochytrium sp. KH105 | reverse complement strand
GACACAGGCAATCGAGGCGCTCCAACAGCGCGAACCCGAGGGTATCTTGGAGGTCGAAAATCACACCTGGCGCTTTATGAATAGGGCCATCAATGACCACACGGGCATGTCGCCATTGCATGTTGCGTGCATGAGCGGCAAGGAATCAAGCGTCCGCGCCATTTTGAAGCTGCACCCCGACTTATGCGCTCTTGATAACAAAGGACGTATGCCGCTCCACTGTGCAGCAGAAAGCAAGTCTGCTACAGCCGTTTCTGTGCTTCTTGCCGCGCTCGAAGAACGCGACTGGGCTGCACGATCTTTGGGTTCTCGAGACGAGCGCGGCCTCACGCCGCTGCATCTCAGTGGAGGAAGCCCTGCAGTCCTCCGCGTGCTTGCCTCATGTAAGAATGCTCGTACGGACTTGTGGAAGACACCTGGCCTCCTTCGTCACCTGATCACTTCACCCAATAGCGCACAATCGCTTCGCATAGTGCTAGGCGAGTCACCTGAGAGTGCAGACCATCAAGAAATTGTGCCGGCACTGACTGACCTCTTGAACGAGCGCGATACTGGAAGCGGCAAGTCTCTTTTCCTCATTGCTTGCGAGCATGGATGCGCAGAAACCTGCGAGCTTCTTGTTGCGCGTGGGGCCGATCCACTCGTTTGCGACAATGACGGGCAGAACGGTTTGCATTGGGCATGCCTTTTGGGTCATGACGATGTGCGCGACTGGTTGCGGACCATGACATTTGCCGCGACGCTCGACGCGCAGCGAGACGCTTCGGGCCGTACGCCTCAAGAATGGGTGCATGAAAGCACAATTTTCGACGCGGTCGGACCTCCTCCAGTCCCTGCGCAAGGCGTCTCGCCACGCTCGCCAAAGGCTCAAGTACGATCCTCGCAGGCCCCGGTGGCGTGGAGAGAAGATCGTGAATCTCTCGATGAAGCCATTGCCAAGGATATGGAGTCGCTGAGCAAGATGCTTGATTCATAAGTCTTTTCCATTCAAAGTTTGCAGCCGTTTGTTGTCTGGAACAGAATTTCCTTGCACTTGATCAGTCTGCCCGCTTTCGATTTTGAAACGCCCAGAAGTCCGAAGGATCAGAAAGCAAGACTTTGTAGGAGCCTGCTTTGTTGCGTTGGCCACAGGAGAAGCCGAAGCCACTTTCGCAAGAAATTAATTTCTAGCTTGTGCAATACAAAACCTTTTGAGTCTTGTGAGACGCGCGCACGCGCAGGGGCGAAAGGGGTGTGTTAGGTATTTGGGCGAAGGCCGAGCGTGTGCACACGCTGGCACGCGCGGCCGGTGCACACGCGCTGGCTGGCTTCTCCAGGCCTGGCCTGGCCTGGAGAAGTCCGCAGGCTGCGATTCGTCAATGATCATCAACGTGGCCAACAGAACTGCAAGCGAACAACTGTGCGATGTTGGAGATGCCGAAACAGTGATTCCAGGCTTGACACGAACGGAAAATTACACCATGGTATCCTACGCTGCCTTAACGTAGGCCTGGATCTCGTGGTGCTGTCAACAAAAAGGGGCATGCATCTCTCGCTCTGCCCTTATTTGTTTTCCATTTTTTTTTATTGTCAGATGGAAACCAACCCGCACGCGAGCAGTGCTCGCGGGTCGGGTTTAAAATAACGATGCCCGTCACGACGAAAGCAAAATAATCCGGGCTCCGAAGCTACGCGGTCGACATCACGAGGCAGGGCACAGACCCCAGTAAGTCCTCATATTGTCATCTTAACGTCAATAAGGCTCCTTCCTCTGCACAATTCTTCTTGAGATCAGCACTTCGGTCACAACATTTGCTTGACGTATATCTTTACGACTTGTGGGGCAATCTCAACATGCTTGTTGCAGGAAAGAAAAATCGTCGAGCATGCCAGCCTTGATGGGAAAGCTTCCCAAAATAAAAGTTCTGTAATCGCTCTCTTTTCCTTTGTTTCAAAGATTACAAAATCGAACAAGTAGGGCACAGCTTTGCATGAAGGTCCTCATCTATCCGTGCTGGCTTTAAATCTGTTTCCACTTCCGCTGGCGATGCAAGGACTTCTTCGTCGATGGCCCCCTCTGTTTTCACTTCCGCTGGCGATGCAAGGGCTTCTTCCTCGATGGGTCGCACGGCCTCTGTGCCGTCCAGCACGCGCGTCGAGTCGCCCGTGTTCGCGTCCCAGATGCGCACGCTCCTGTCCCAAGATCCGGTCACGATCTCCGACCCCACAAGAGAGACCGAGTTGACAAAGTCCGAGTGTCCTTGCAAGACGTGCAGCAGGGCTCCGCTGCGCGCGTCCCAGAGTCTGACCGTGTTGTCGGCGGACCCGCTCACGATGCGGTCTCCCTCGAGAGCGACAGAGTTCACCCAGCGAGTGTGTCCTTCAATGACGCGGACGAGCTGGAAGGAAGGCACGGCGTAGACCCTCGCCTTGTTGCCGGACCCACTCACCATACGCTGCGCGTCAATCGCGACCGCGTAGACGTCTTCTGTCGCCTCCACGAGGTCGTGGCGTGGGCGGCAGCGGCCGCTGGCCCGGTCGAAGACGCGCACGGTTTTGTCTTTCAGCCCGGCCACAAGCAAGTTCTCGTGCGCGGCAATGCTCCAGATCCTAGCCCCGGCGTCGATCCTCAAGGTCTCTCGGCCGCTGATCTTGTCCCAGACGCGGACGGTCTTATCCTCGGATCCGGAGATGATTTCATCGCCGTCGAAGATGACGCTCTGGACAGCGACAGTGTGGCCCTGGAGGGCGTGCAGGACGGAGGCGGTGGCCAGGTCAATCAGGAAGAGGCCGCCTGCGTCAGTTCCGACGGCGGCTAGGTTGCCCTGCACCGCCACTCTGGTGGCCGCCTTGTTGTTGGGCGTCTTCATCTCCAAGACGAGGGCGCCGTCCTTCTTGCTCCACGCCCGCAAGAAGCCGTCCAAGCTGGCCGCAAGCACGAGGTCGGCGGACTGCGCGACGCCGAACACGACGCCTTCGATGCGGCCCATGGCGGCGGCGAGGGGAGCGCGGGCGGGCGGGCAAGCGGCGCGAAGAAGCGGCGCGAGCGAGCGGCTGCGGCGAGAAGGGACAAGAAAGCAGAGATAGGGAGAGAGACTCGGAAAGAAGGGCGCGATGGGAGAGAGAGCCTGGGCTCGCTGCTGATGCAATGCGGCCTGGGCGCGTTCTCCGCGACAGCGCCCGCGCGGAGGGGAAAAAGGGGAGAAGAGAAGCGCGGCTCGTATCTCGCAGGCCTGCCGCGCGCGCCTGCCTGCCTGCCGCGCGGTCGCGCCGCGGCGCGAGGGCGAGCGGAGGGGGGATTGGGAGGTATTTGGGCGAAGGACCAGCACGAGCGCACACGTTGGCTCGGGCCGTCCCGGAGGACTCCGCGAAAACAAACGAGCAAAGGTGCGATATTGGAGATGCCAAACCAAATATCTGTGGCTTGACATGGACGAAAATAACATTCGTGGTTGATTCATGGCATGTTTCTTAACGTGGACCTAGAATCTCTTTTCGTGGAAATGACTGACTGCGAGTAAAAAGGGGTCAGAAATTTCTCGCTCTGCCAGAATTCTCCATTGCTTTACATTGTTACAGTTAGATAAAACAAGATAACGAGCTATTGCACTTCCACTTGAGATCAGCGCTTCGAGGTAGATTAGGACTCTACCAATGGCACATCATAGTTTGCTTGACAAAATCTTGTGACCTGTGCTTGTTGCTTAAAGTTCAATAAGCATGCCGAGCTTGAGTGGAAAGCTTAAAGGTCATTTGAGCATGCTCTTTTCCCCTGTTCGAATAATCATTGAATCGAACACCTAGGGCACAGCTTTGCATGAAGGTCCTCATCTATTCGTGCCGGCTTAAGATCAGTTTCCACATCTGTAGGCAATGCAAGGGCTTCTTCGTCAATGGAACAACCTGTTTTCACTTCCGCTAGCGATGCAAGGACTTCTTCCTCGATGGGCCGCACGGCCTCCGTGCCGTCCAGCATGCGCGTCGAGTCGCCCGTCTCCGCGTCCCAGATGCGCACGCTGTAGTCGTCAGATCCGCTCACGATCTCCGACCCCAAGATAGAGACTGTGTTCACATAGGTCGGGTGTCCTTGCAAGACGTGCAGCAGGGCTCCGCTGCGCGCGTCCCAGAGTCTGACTGTGTTATCGGCGGACCCGCTCACGATGCGATCTCCCTCGAGCTCGACAGAGTACACCCAATGGGTGTGTCCTTCAAGCAAGTGGAGGAGCTTGAAGGAAGGCACGGCGTAGACCCTCACCATCTTGTCCTTGGACCCGCTCACCATACGCTGCGCGTCGATCGCGACCGCTCTGACCTCGTCTGTCGCCTCCGTGAGGACGTGGCGTGGGTCGCCGCTGGCCCGGTCGAAGACGCGCACGGTCTTGTCTTCCAACCCGGCCACGAGCAGGTTCTCGTGGGCGGCAACGTCGTAGACATCCGCCCCGGCGTCGATCACCAAGGTCTCTCGGCCGCTGATCTTGTCCCAGACGCGGACGGTCTTGTCGAGCGACCCGGAGATGATCTCGTTGCCGTTTAAGATGACGCTCCAGACATGGCCGATGCCGTTGCGGCCCTGGAGGGCGTGCAGGACGGAGGCGGTGGCCAGGTCAATCAGAAAGAGGCCGCCCTCGAGAGTCCCCACGGCGGCCAGCTTGCCCTGCACGGCCACTGCGTAGGCCGGCTCGTTGTTGGGTGTCTCCAACTCCAAGACGAGGGCGCCGTCCTTCTTGCTCCACGCCCGCAAGAAGCGGTCCAAGCTGGCCGCAAGCACGAGGTCGGCGGACTGCGCGACGCCGGCCACGGCGCCTCTGATGCAGCCCATGGCGGCGGCGAGGCGAGCGAGGGCGAGCGGGCAAGCGACGCGCAGAAGCGGCGCGAGCGGGCGGCTGCGAGAAGGGTCGAGAAAGCAGAGAGAGGGAGGGAGACTTGGGCGAGGGTGGCAAAGAAAGAAGGGCGAGATGGGCGAGCCTGGGCTGGCTGCTGATGCGACGCGGCCGTGGCGCGATCTCCGCGGCAGCGCCCGCGCGGACGAAGGGAGGGGAGAAGGAAGCGCGCGGCTTGTACCTCGCGGGCCTGCCGGCCGCGCGGGCACACGCGCGCGAGGGCGAGACCGAAGGGGGGGAGGTGTGAGGTGTTTGCGCGAAGGCCGAAGGTGTGCAGACGCTGGCTCGCGCAGACGGTGCACACGCGCTGCGCTGGCTCAGGCTGGCCTGGCCTGAGGAGTCCGCAGCTTGCGATCTCCACTAACGCGGCCAACAGCAGCACTGCAAGCGAGCAAAGGTGCGATGTTGGCGAAGCCAAAACATTAATCTCTGTCTTGACATGAACGAAAATATCTTCTGAATGCAGCTGGTAAAAACGACTGTCTGTGAGCAAAAAGGGGCATGCATCTCTCGCTCTATACCACAATCCTCACCTTCATACCAACATTTCAATCGCAGATCAGATGAATCAAGATTCCGAGCGATCGCACTTCTACTTGAGATCAGGACCTCCAAGCAGCCAGGGGTTTCACCTCTATTACTTTGAGAATCATTGCGATTCTTGTTGTGAAAAAACTCGCCGAGCATGCCAAATTTGCGAGGAAAGCTTAAAGGTCATTTGAGCATGCTCTTTCCCCCTGTTCGAATAATCATTGAATCGAACACTTTGGGCACAGCTTTGCATGAAGGTCCTCATCTATTCGTGCCGGCTTGAGATCTGTTTCCACTTCCGTTTGCAATGCGAGGGACTTCTTCGTCGATGGGCCGCATGGCCTCCGCACCGTCCAGTCCGCGTTCCAGACACGCACGCTCTTGTCCAACGACCCCTCCCGACCTACAGACTTTGGACGAGGTTTGCAAGAAATGAAGTTTGCTAGATTGGCCTACTTCTTTGATGCATGCTAGCAGGTCGTCGAATACCCTCTCAGTAGCACATATAAGCTGCCATTCAATGCGGAAGCAATGTCACGCGATAGGGTGCATTGTCCAAACACTGGATCACGATGCCAAGCGAGCTCACTGTGCAATATCAGTGACGCCAGCTTGGTGGCAGCATATTCGTCCGGGGAAGCCCAAAACGCTGACTCTTGATCACCACGACGCCTGCAGCTTGCTCGCCTCCGAGTCAAAATTGGAGAAACAGCTTGTTTTTTGAAACGCAAAACGTGTTCAGAATGCGGACTACCTCTGTCTGTGGTGTTGGCCAACTTTGGCGGGCTCTCGGGCGAGGGCTTTGTGACGAGCGCGGCATTGAGGAAGTGGTCGCCTCCCAGGACCGCCCCATGAGAAGAGCGCCAATCAAGTGCGACTTGCTCCTTTTCGATCTGCCGCATGAGCTTAAAACTCAGCATCGTGATCCGAATGCCCCATGAAGACTAATTTCTTTCAACGTTGATTCGGAAGCATAGCATGTGAAAACGGTCGAGCCAAGACCCTCTTTCGCCTCGCCCCCTTAGAAAAAGATCAAATAAATCATGGTAGGCCTATACGTCGGTATAAACGCATTACCTGGCGGCAGTGCTACAACTGGTTTTGACTTGCAGTGGTGCAGATTTGGCCTCAAGCTCTTTGGCGGCCGCTTTCTTTTCACGCCGAAATTTCCATCATCAACAACCCCCAAAACCAAACCTGCAGCTGGTCGATCAATCATAAAAAACCGAAGAGACTGCTGCAACGGTCGAAGGCTACGATGGCGCGCTCGAGAAGGGCGCGCTCGGGAAAGGCGCTGGCAGCCGTAGCGCTGCTGGCGGCGGCAGCAGCAGCAACTGTGTGCGAGGCCGGCACGACGGAGCTCCTGGCCCTTCGCGGCAGTGAGGTCCAGCTGGCAAGTGAAACGAGCTTGCACACGGCGCTAGACCCGGATGGCAAGGGTTTCCTGGACGCAAACCTGTACCTCGCCCGCTCGCGCGCGGACGGCGAGGCGCTGCACACAATACTCCAAAGCCGAGGCCTCCTCGGAGACCTTGCAAGCGTAGCCTTCTTTGAAGAGGAGGAAGCCTATGAAAGGCTCTTTGGACGAGACCAAGGCCCGGTCCTTGTGCAGCGTGGCGTGGAGTTCGAGTACTGCAATGCTACGTATGAGGCGCGCACCGCGCAAGACGGCAAGCTGCAGGATTGGTTAAATAAGTCGCTTCGGACGAGCGCGGGTTGGGTTAACTTTCTCGACGTCACGCTCGACATGAACTGGCGCAACGGCGATCGCCTCGTTCACGTGGGCAAGCTCAAACCTGGAGAGCGTAACACGCAATGGAGACAAACCTACGTTGGTCATGAATTTGCTCTTGTGCACCCGAATGGTACAACCTATGACTTCAAAATCACAACCGAGGAATTCTTTCGGATCGGGCAGTTCCCCAGTGTCATTGGCTCGCGTCAGGATCCGACCAGGGCGCAGCTGGAGCGTCTCGAAAGCTCTGAAAAGCGCCGACTGGCGCAAATCAAGGTCAACTTTACGGCCGACGGCTACAAACGAATCAAGACGCCGCGCCAACTTCTTGGCGATATTCGCCGATTCTTCAATGTGAACCGCGAACGTGCCTTCCATGAAGACATGGGTGGGAGTATTCATATCAACACGTGGAAAGCAGATTCGGCCATGGTCCCGCCCTCATTCGCTACCAAGCACAAGTGGCATGCATGGTTCCAGCCAGTGCTAGAAGCATGGGCACAGACGCAACTCGAGCCAACAGACTTGTACGGCATTCGTACGTACCACCGAGGCGCCGTGCTATTGCCTCACATCGATCGTCACGCTACGCACGCTGTTTCAGCCATCATCAATGTGGAGCAGCGTGGTGTCGACAAGGATTGGGATCTGGAAATTTTCAACATCCAGGGCGACGCCATCTATTCGGACCTGCAGACCGGTCAGGCCATGTTGTACGAAAGCGCACACTGCGTTCATGGACGGCCCGAGCCATTTCAGGGCGAGTCTTATACAAACGTCTTCTTTCATTACCGCCCCTTAAATGACCCAGAATGGTTCAAACATGTCGTGCCTGGATCCAACGGCAAGTATGCCGGCCCAGCAGAATCAGCCGTCGCTGAAGCAGACGAATATGACGCTTACGACGAAGAAGGCGACGACTATTGGGAGGAGGACGAGGAGGATATTGCCGATGATCTGGTGGGAGAGCTGCACGAGGAGCTCTAGGCCCCTAGCGATGACGAGCCTACTTACTTTTGCCCCTCGCACCCCCCCTCCCCCATATTGGAAACAAACGTAAAGTCATGCATGATCTTCTTCTTTTTCTTATTTTTGGTCGTTGGACTAAAGCACAGGGGAAATACGGGGCACTCACTCCAAAAGCTTGGCGACCCTGTCGAGGATCTCTTGCAAGTGCGGATGCGAAGCCTCCATCTTCTTAAGCGTTTGGCGAATGGTCTCAATCTGATCCTGAGATTGATCGAGCATAATGTCTGCCTCCTCCTGCGAGACAGGGGCCTCAGCAGCCGGGGAGCGAGCAAAATCCACGTATCGCGCGACCAAAGACTGTGTCCGATTAAGCGTCTCAATGTTTCGCTGCTTTTGATAGAGCGCCTCATTAATGGCTCGCTTCTTGGTGGTGATGGCGTCTTCGACCTCGGCAAACTGGTTGCTCGCCTTTTCGAGTTCAAGCGTCATGTTCTCAGATTCCTGAAGACGGTCCGCAATGCCGCGCTCGTACTCGAGGCACTCTCGCGTATGCTGCTTGACCTCCTTTCGCTCAAGCTTGAGCTTGCGTCGAAGCTCGGCCTCGGTCATTTCTGCAATAGCCTCGTCACTTCCTGGACGAAGTCGACGACCCCCAGCGTGCATCGCAGCCTTTGCTGCGCCCTTTCGACGCGTAGCAATCGTTTCGCGCTTGAGAATTGCCATTTCCATCTCCTTGATCATTTTCTCCTGCTCTCGGTGCAAGTTGCCGAGGCGAATTTTCATGCGGTGAATTTCCTTCTCCATGGCCTTGACCTCGGATTGACCGACAGTGGGGTCGAGCGCCTCCTGTGTTTCCTTTTCGAGCTGGATTTTCTTCTCCCAAAGCTTGATTTGACGCTCAGATTCCATGATCTCGTCAAGCAGGGACTGCTTCTCCATCTTGGTCTTCTCAATTCGTGCCTCGGCGTCCACCGACTGCGCCTCAAGTTCCTTGAGCTCACTAATGAATTCGGCTTGCATCACTTCATTCACATTGGCAAGAGAGTCCTGCTTGTCCTTGTGTTCGGCAATAAGGCTGTTGAGCTTGTGCATGTCATTATGCATGCGACGGACCCTGCCCTCGAGATCCTGAAGTTCGGCACTCTGGGCGTGAATTCGGTTATCAAGTCGCTTCTTCTTTTGCTGCAGAATGGTCTCGGTGCTCGTGAGTTCGTGCACCGTGGTGGTCTCTTGTTCCATCTCATTCACAACTTGAACAAATTCGGTCTGCAATTTGAGCCACGTTCTCTCCAGCTCGCGGTTCTGGGCGCTCAGGGCAGTCGTTTCCTTGGTCAGGTTTTTGATGGTAGCCTCGAGCGGGCCGAGGTTCTCCGGGCCTTCCTGGTTCGCTGCCATGACTTCAAGCTTGCGATTGAGCCTGTCCTTGACGTACATTTTCTTCTCAATTTGATCATGGCGCTGGCGAATTTCTAGCTTGTATTTTTCAATCATCTTGTCCTTTTCGTCGAGATCGGCAACGAGACGGTCCACTTCCTCTTGAAGTTGGTTGCCGTGTGCCTGCGTGTTGAGTCGATCAATCTTGATGCGTGAAAGCTCATTCTCCGACACGGCCACCTCCATCTCCTTGGCGTGCACCTCCTTTTGCAGCTTCGCAGCCTCGCGCGCAAGATTCTTGGCAGCCTTGCTCATGGTCGTACGATCATTCAGCAAAGCAGAGGTTTCTTCTTCGACGGCATGGCGCTGGCGATCCACGACGCTTACCTTGGACTGGAGGCTCTTGATGGTCTTGTTGCAGTTTGCGAGAATGCCGTGGAACTTGTGCGCTTCAGCGTCTTGCTGCTCAAGGCTCTTGTTGAGCATGCTAAATTGGTCGCTCAGCTTGAGGTACGCCTTTTCATACTTGGTGAGGGCGTCCTCTACCTGTTTGAGCGCGTGTTCCTGGCGCACCTTGCGCTCGACAAGCTTTTCGCTTTCGAACTGCACCTTGGAAGCGCTCACCTTGTAGCCTTCGATTTCAGCGCGCACGGCTCGAATTTCTTCCTTCTTCTCCTGAATTGTGCGTACCATGGCCTCGTGGGCTTCGTCTCGCTTTTGCAGCGCAATGAGCGTGCTGTTCCATTCTTGCATGACCTGTTTCTTTTCGAATTGGGTCGTTTGCATTTCCTTTCCGGCCTCGCGAAGTGTCGTTTCGGCAGCATCCGTTTCTTCCTTTTGCGACTGCCGCTGGGCCTCGATCATGGCGATTTCCTCTTGAAGCTGCTTCACCTTTTCGACACGCGAGTCAATGTAAAGATCCTGCTCCTGCTTTTTCTTCTCAAGCTTGCCCACGGCCTCCTCTGTTTTGTGCGTTGCTCGTCGCATGATTGCAATTTCGCCACGCGTCTCTTCGAGGTATGCCTCGACCTGGCGGACGGCAGCTTTGACGGCGTTTTCTTCTTGCTTGGCGGCCTTGACTTTTTCCTCGGCGAGCTTGACTTCGCGGGAGCATGTCTCGAGGACACGACGTCGTTCGCGAGACTCTTGCTCTGCATCAGCACGACTCCTCGAGGTGTCTGCGAATTCATTGTGCGTAGTCTCGAGCTGTACCTGAAGCGAGGCGAGCTGCTGCTGCAGCCCGTACAGAGTCACACCAAGTGTCTCACGGCTCTGTTGTGCGCGCTTGAGATCCTCGCGAAGATCGTCAAGCGCGAGCTCTTTTTCCTTGAGCTCGCTCACCTGCTGCTTGCGTAGCATCTCTTGCACCGAGTCGAGCATTGGCGTCTGGCCAATAGCGCGGACTGCCTCCTCGGCATCCTCGCGCGTCGCAAAGGCGCCATGGCGGCCGCCTTCCTCGTTATCATCATCATCGTCGTGGTCGTCGTTGTCATCGTCCCTACCATTGCGCTCGGCATTTCTGCCGCCAGCGCGGTCCGCATCCTCGTTTTCATACATGACGTCTTCGTCTTCGTACTCTGGCGCGTTGGCCGACATCCTCAAAGACTCGCGACGAACCTTGCCAGCTCGCTTCCGGCCTCGTTCGCGTTTTTGCCGCCCGCGATCAAGCTCTTGCCCATGCAATCGCAAGTCAGCAGACCCCTCCTGCACGCTTGGAGCCGCCAACCCACGAGCATTGCGGCTCGCGTGCTCTCTCCAGCGAGGCACTCGCCCACTTGTGCACGTGAATCGATATATCCGTTGCGCAAGACCTGAGCCTTGCCGCCTTTTTTACCGCCACTTCAACAACAAGCCGGCTTTTCAATAACCTATTTTTAGTGGCGCGCAGTGGTAAAATTCACAGTCAATGAAGAATAGAGCTAAAACTCTGTTGCGACGTCAGCCATGCACTGTGCGCGCAACAGCGGCCGGCAAGAGGCGCAACGCACAAAATAACGTCACCCGCCTTCAAGGCAAGCGCCCTGAAGGCGGAGCTCGAGGAGGGAGCCCAGAATCGCATCGCGCCGCAGCCGCTGCCGCACGAGGGCGCGTGGCGCAACGCACGGCGCTGAGAGAGCTTGCGCGGCGTCGCCGACCTGCACAGCCCGTCGACAGCAACAAGCAAGCAAGCAAGCAAGCAAGCAGCCTGCGACCCGGGGCGCGCGAGATCAGCATGGAGACGGCAGGACTTGACGAGAAAACGCTGCGGCGTGAGCTGGCGACCGCGGCAGAGGCAGACAGGAGGCGCAAGGACGTAGACGAGATGAAGAAAAGATCCGTCATGACTGCCGGCTCGTACAGCGAGTTCAGGAACCTCGTGGCGTGCGCACAAGAGGGACAGCGGCCCGTCTCGCGCAAAGAGATGGACTTTATTGGGAACCCTGGCAAGCCCGAGGGATTCATGTACAGCCACCTTCGCAAGGCTGACTGGAAGTCGAAATTCCAATCGTCGTCCACGGCACGGCAGCTTTTGCAACGTCACCATCAGCAGCAGCAAGCCAGTCTGGGATCCAATCGAGCCTCGGGGTCAGGTAACTCGAATCAGGAAAGCGAGACGGTAGAGATCCCGACGAGCCAACAGGACTTTGACAGATTCTGGCGTCGCAAAGATTTGAGCGAGGCGCAGCGTTGCAATGTCCTTCTCGAGCTTGACACCTCTAAAGTCTTTAGCGTCGGCGTGGACGACCTAAGTGGCTTGGTGCGGTGCCTCCATTCTTCAATACAGTCTCGTTCCGACGCAATCGATCGCGTCAAGCTCGCAAGCCTTCTCGATGGACTTTCGCGTGTGCCTCGATTTAGTCTTGCGATCGACTTTCTAGGCAAAGCTGATCGCGAGATCGTTGCTACGCTTATTTCTTTCGTCGGCCGTCCCGATCTTGCGGCACAGTTCAAGGTTCCCAACAATTAAAAAAAATATCGAAAGTCGCGTCGCGGGCCCTGGTATTTACCAAGATACCATCCCTTGCTAGTACCTTTCCGTGTATGTAATCTTTTTCTTCGTCATTTTCTCCTCTGATGACAATAATGCTCACACAGAAAATGCCGCTGCACCTCCATAAGTGGTCGGGTTTCAATGGCTGTCAAAAAAGACAGACAGCGAAGCACGCAATATGTTCTTTGACTCATTCGAAAGAAGAATATATTTGTCGTTGCAATGTGCACGCGCCTGAATGTCCTTGAGCACTTCTCCCAATGAATTATTGATAGGATCAAGGTAAAGAAAACCGGTCAAGTGTGTCGAGGTCTCTGCATTTATCATGATGATATATTTTGAAAGACAGACCCTAACTGTGACCTAGTAGAGTCCACTCCACAACGCGCGCGCACGCACGCTCCTTACGCCGAATCTCTCGAATTTTCCCTGCTTTTTTTTTTCTTGTTTTTTATTCTGTCTTTTTTGACCAAGTTAGCCGTTTCGATGATCAGTGAGTGACTCGGACCATCGTCACACGTCGAACTCATCATTGGATCATATGAACGCAGCCGTGGCGAACAGTTTTGCGTGCACCCGTGAGCGCAGGCTACGTCTGCGCGACCCAAGATGTTTTCGCAAGGCTTGCTAGACGTCCAGGATGTGGCATCCGTCTCGAACTTGAAGGAAGAGAGGAACACTGAGAGAGCAAAACAAGATGATGCGCAAGAGGGCAAGCATACAAACGCCGAAGAGCGCAAAAAGAGCAACGCGAGCGCCAAGAAAAGAAGAGGGACTCGCTGGAGTACGACGACCATCGACGCGGGCCTCGAGGTCGAAGACCGCGAGAGAGTTCTTCCGCCAACAATCGCAGAACGACCTCGTGCAGCAGCCAAATTTGCAAACACGCTCGAGGAATTTGCTCGCGCTGGACTGACCTCACCAACGGCGCAGCAGATCAAAAAAGAGCTTACGGTGATTGACGACTCACGATGGAGACAGTCCATCGCAAATAGGATCGTCAAATCGCCTGCAGCAAGTCGAAGGGTCACGGAGGGCCCGCAGCTCGTTTGTGAAAAAGTAGACTCTGCTGCTTCGCAGGCCAAATTCGCACAGCGGGTTGCCAGTCTGCTCAAGGAACCTGCGGCGCGCGTGCGTGAACTTGAGGCGCGACAGGCTCAACTTCGCGTGCTCATTCGGGACGTGGAACAATCGCCGGACGATGACGTACCTGCGCACGTAGTTTCTTTCATGCAAACTCTATTGTAATAAAACCCACATTTCTTGTACTCTTTGCTTTCGTTTTCTTCCCCATTTTCTTACTGCTTCATTCCATTCACTCCGCACTTTGTGCCACAGTACTTTCTGCCGAACGCATGCGCTTGGGTCCAGCCATCGAACTGCTGTCCTCGATTTTGAGCCCTCAATCCTGAGTCAAAAGTCACCCCAGCTAAACGTCGAGTCAAGAGGAAAATGAGAGTGAGCCAAGAGCAGGTCAGGTCCCTTTCCGGCATTTCGGTACTCTCTGGCAGGCTGCAAGACGGGAATCGGTCAAAACTCGCAAAGGTGCTTAAAATCTTTATCATCGTCTTAGCCGTACGTAAAAAGCGCCTTGATGCCCGTTTCTATCTTTGCCGATCATGTATGTGTAGCCTTTTCTGTCAAGGTAGTCGCGAACCTGATCGAAAAGCTTGTATAGTCGTTGTGTTGTGTGATGGCCCGAGCCCGTGACTACCCAAACGTAGCCAGAATTCGCGTCCGGGTGCTCCGTGTCCACCTCGTAAAAGGGAGAGGTCGGGAGGATTTTATCCAAAACGACTTCATAAGTGTATGCAGATTGGAAATGCAAATCGAGCACGCCACGGTGCGTGTGCACACTATTTGCCTCATGAAAGCGCTGAATTGGATCTGGAATATCAAAGGTGCTCGCATTTCGCGCAGCGGCGTCGACCCAAAGTTCTTGGGGGATTCGTTTCGTGCGTACCGCCTTCGCACGACTGGATTCAGAGGCCAATTCACTTGTCGTGGTGTCCTCGGACCCGGTCTTGTGCGCGGCGCTCATCTTGAGCCTCTGAGCCATTGTCATGGTCACTTCGTCAACTGGGTCTCGTGGGGGCAAACTGGGCATCTGAATAGCTTCAGCTGGCGTTGGCATGTCCTGCGCAGCCCAAGGGTTAGCAGGCGCCGAGGCCGGTGATGCAGAGGAAAGAAGGGGTGAGGCCGACGCAAGCAATGAAGACGATGACTGCGCCGACGCGCTTGCCTGGAGGTCGCTGGCCGGGGGAGGGCCCCATGGCTGAGAACTGGCAGCAAAGTAGTCTTTACCCGAGGTGGCCCATGGCGATCCATCAGGCCCAAAGTCAGCGTTGGAGCCTGAGGGCGACGAACCCCAAGGATTCGTCTCGGTCGATGCCTGCACAAATGAGCCCGCGGGTTGTGATACAGCACCTTCGTGCTGATAAAACCCTTGGCCATACTCCACCCCGTAAGCGTACGGCTGCTGCGTCTGTTCTATCTTGTCAAAGGGCTGCTGATGCTCTTGTTGATTTTGATACTGATATTGATTGTCGTAATCCTGGCACTGTTGGTACTGTTGATATTGCTGGTGCTGCTGATACTGATGTTGCTGCTGGTGCTGATTTTGCAAGGCATCCATCTGGCGCTGGTGAGCCTGCAAGGCAGCTTCGTATGCTTGCTTTTGTCGGTCTTGGCTTGCAAGACGTGCGGCCAGATCGGCGTCCGAGGGCGAAGATGCAGTGTTGAGACGCTTGGCATCGCCAGGATGCTTGTAGAGACAACCCTCGGTCCGGCAGTGCGCGCCAAATCGGCACGGTTTGGCCGAGAACTTGGCAAGAAGCGCAGCCTTCTCCTCGGGAGACACATGTTTGTTGCGGCATTTGTTGCCAAAGAGACAGTTCCCAGTGAGAAAAGGCATGCAAACAACATCTTCGTTTACAACGTGTTTCGTGGGGTGCCTGTAAGCACAGCCTTTGCGCTTGCACGCGAGACCGTATGTGCACATTGGCATACGCTGCACAAGGGATTCGTCGTTAGTGCAAAGGTGTCATTTGCTGCTTTTGCTCATTCATCTTTCTTTGCGCAGCACTGGCCGCTCCTCACGCGTGGTCGCCTTTGCGCCAGGTCGCCCCCGATCAAGCTTGTTGTTCTTGCGTGCTGCAATCGATATCTTTGGCTTTTGCAGTGCGCCGCGTAACGAGGACGCGCGTGCTGCGTGACACCGCGGCCGGGTCCTCTGTCTACGTACCTGCTCCCGTTTGGGGCCCATCGTTCCGCGCGCGCGTACAACGCGCTTGTATACGGGGTGGGTGACACAAGGGGTGATTGCCACGTGTGTCTGTCTGTCTGTTTGCCACTTCACTCCTCATCCTCATTTTTTCAACAGACAACCCACACAGACATCCAAAGTTACTTCGGAGGCGATGTAGCAGGCAAAAGATCATCGCAATCCGCTCATCCATCGAATGCATTGAGGAGAGGTGAATGCCATGGTGACGACGCGGCATAGCCTATGTTTGGCGACGCAGGGGCTAGGCTACCATGGTCCAAAAAGAAAAGATAAATAAGAAGGAAGAGCCCTGTTGTCGATCGACACACGACGTAGTAAAAAAAAATAAAAAATGCACGGAAATGGTGGTGACCAAGAGCTCGTGCTTGTTGCGAATGGGAAAACAAGAGAGAGGGATGACTGTATTTTAAAAATGCCTGCTACAAAGAACAACGTGGCGCGAGGTTCTATGAAGCGAGGCGAGGTCAGGCTTGAAGGCTCCGAAAATTGCAGCAGCAGCGCAACCTCGCTTTTCGAGGCAGAACAGCCTTGTCCATTTGCCAATGAGCCAAGGATTGGAGAATGGAGTAGGCGTGTCCTCTTCTTTGGAGGCCTTGAACAACATGATCAGTAAGTTGAATGCTCGCCGTCAGTCAAAATACGACTGTTCGCTCGTACGAGACATGAGATGTTTCGTTCAACTTCGTACATGAGATCATCTATCTCTGCAATGGCTATTACGAGGCGAGGAAAGTCGAACTTGCAGAGGTTCGCGAAAAGGTCAAGCCGAGCGTACCGCTTGCTCCCGTCGCGCAACCGCGAGCCGCGCCCACCAACAATCCTGGCATTTACCAGCGAAGCCACTCTTCTGGCTACAGCTTGAACGGCATCCTCGGCGTCGGCATGTCTGGTATCGGCAATACAGGCGGCAGTGCTGTCTCTTCGAAGCATCATCTCGCATAGCTTTTCATAACCAGCATCTTTCTTGCGCAGCTTTCTATCATGAGTAAAATGCGTAGCTCGAGCGATTTACTCAGCTTGAGCAAATTGCACAGCGTTCCATCTTCACTCTTGATAATTTTGCTCTCGATGCACCGGTTCTGAGAGCACTTCGTAGAACGCCTAGCACAAGTGGAAAGGTTCGCCGTTGATGGAGGACGGAGCGGAACGTTGAAGGCCGGCCCACTTTTGTCATCTTACAAATAAATAAAAAAACTCTATTCACGGCCAGCCAAACGCGAGCGGAAGAGAGAGCGAAAGAGGCGTTTCCGGCTCTTGATTTCCCAAACTAATTTGTCTTGACAGTGAGAGTTATTTTCTTGCAAATGGCTGCTCTGCTCAGCTCTGCTTAGCTCTGCACTTCTATTCTTCGTTCGGTCTTGCCATGCCGAGAGCGAGAATTTGTCGCTGCAGCTGCCGACGCGCAGACGACCAGGGCGACAGCACTGGTGGCACTTTGTGGCAGTGGCTGTGGCCATGGTGGCTGGCTACGGCTCGCCATCGCGGTCGCCCAAAAGCGAGTGGCTGTGGAAAGTATAGGGTGGTCCGGCTTGTTCCCGCAGTTTTTCCGCACAACGCAACGCCTCATTCTCTCGAGCCGCTCTCGGCCGAGAGCCGTGCGAGCAACGTGCGCGCAACACATCTCGGAACCATTGCTTGCTTGCCGTTGCTTGCTCTGCCTTGCGGCTGTGGTGTGGCTGGTTGGCTGGCTGGTATGGCTGGCTGGCGGGGGCGGCAGTTGGGCCGTGGGGGAGTTATTACAACCGGCCTTGTGTTTTCGTGGGGTGTGTGCGCGCGATCCCAGCCACCCAAATTGCAGTCCCATCACAGCTCGTCTCGTCTCGTCTCGTCTCGTCTCGTCCAGTCCCTTCCTCCCGTGCCCGTCCCGCCAACGGTCGCCGACAGCGGGCTGGGTGGCGACAGCGACAGCGACAGCGACTGCGATCGGGAGGACGGGTGGGTGGTCCGGCGCGGTCCGGCCCGCGTCGCTGCGGCCGCGGCATGGCGACTGCACCGCGGGGGGCGCGCGCCTCTGCCGGCGATACGAAGCCTTCCCGAGACTGCCCATCATCCAACATAGAATAAGTAACAATGTGAATGCACTGCGGCGCGTTGAGTTCTCATGAGCCAGAAACCGCAGCAGCAGCAGCAGCAGCAGCATGCATCATTAAGCACATAGCTTCGCCTTCGCCTTCATCTTCAAGTTCGAGAGTTACCGGGAGAGACTCGGAGGGAGGCTCTGCAAGGGATGGTCCCAAGGTCGTGATCGTGATGGCGGTGATGTGGATGGATGGTGTCCTCCTTCTTCTTCTTCTTCTTTCGCGGAGAACTACAACCAACCATGCCAGTGTGTGTTTCCCTGCACGAAAAAGGCGTACGAAGGCACAGACAGCTATACTGCTGCTGCTGCTGCTTATGAGCCGCGATGTCCATGAGACAAAAGAAAGGGCCATCCGCCGCAGCGTCTTCCTCAAGCGGCAACGGCAAGAAGATGAATGCATCGTTGGCAACCATCGATTGGGCCGGCCCCAAGGGTGGATTTAGGGCCAGCAGTGGACCTGCCCGCCAGTGATGGTGACTGTGAGTGAGTGGTGGGTGGTGTTGTCTTACACCAGGGACTCGTTGGTTACAATGAGGACGCGCTGCAGCCGCTCACGGTTGAGGGTCATCGCTTACGGTGAGGTCTCACCGAGAAGTGAAAAAGAAAAAATTTCGCTCGCAAAGCAAGTCATCACATCACGCCTCGTGGCCAAGCTTCGCCTATCGATCGACCGATCGATCGATCGATCACGCTTCACTCGCACCGATCACGCCTCCGACGGCCGCGGCGATCGCCTCGCATCACGACCAGCACTCGTGGCGCCCGCCGTGCTGAAGCTCGCAGTCGCAGCAGCTCGCTGCTTTATGCTCGCGCCGCCCACCCTTGGGAGCTCCTAGGGAGCTAGGGAGCGAGAGCGTCTGCGAGAAAAGCTGTCTCGCAGCAGCAGCTGGCCTCGCTGCTTC
Organism: Aurantiochytrium sp. KH105; assembly: GCA_003116975.1. Taxonomy (NCBI): domain Eukaryota; class Bigyra; order Thraustochytrida; family Thraustochytriidae; genus Aurantiochytrium; species Aurantiochytrium sp. KH105. The sequence continues at coordinate 42,383 of BGKB01000259.1, read as the reverse complement.
TTGAGCGGAAGTTGCCGCTCTTCGAGAGAGAGAGTCCGCGGCTTCGGTCTCGAGTAGCAGCAGCAGCAGCAGCAGCTCCAGACGCAGGTCCGCTCGCGGCGCGGACTCGGGACGACCGGGCCTGAGGAGGAACGCTGCAAGCTAGCTGCGCTGGATGCCGCGACCATTTCATCCCATCCCGCTGCTCATCCATCCACCCATCCATCCACCCCATACATTTTTCTGGCTCCACACGGGGCGCACGCTGCCGCGCGTGCGCGTGGACGCGACCACGGCGACGTGCGCAGGTATGCGTGCGTGCCGGTGTGCCAAGAGACTCGCCCGCGGGGGCTGGCCAGCGCTCGCGAGGTGTCGCGGCCACACAGCCTTCCTGCACGCGCTCCCTCTCTCTGCACACGGCCGGCCATACAGTGAGCCTGGTGCAGTCGAGTCTCGGCGCGGGGCGCACGCCACTTCGCTGCCCGCACGCGCGCCTCCCTTGCTCGCTTGCGTGCTCCGCCGCACACCCTCCTGCCCCCGCGCCTCCGCGTGTGCGCAAAGGGCGCGCGCCCCGCGCGGGACAGCGCAGCAGCGCGGCGCAAGCCACGACTTCGCTTCGCAGCGCATTCGCAAGACATCGCATCTCAGCGCATCTTGTCCGCGAGCTGCGCCTTGCCTCGTCTTGCCTTCGAGTTGCCTCGCCTCAAGTTGCCTCGCCTTCAAGTTGCCTCCAAGTCGCTCTTGCCTCGCTTGCCTCGCTTGCCTCGCTTGCCTCGCCCGCGCGCCTCGTCTCCTCGGGGCGCACTTCATTCATCCCGTCCCATCCATTCCATCACAGATCACAGCTCGCAGTCGCTGCTGCGGCCGGAGCAGCTGCAGCTGCAGCGGGCGGGCGCGAGCCCAGTCCGCGCGCGCGCCGCGCGTGGCGCAAGCAACGCAACGCAAAGCCAAGCCAGCCGCAACAGGTAGGCGAGCGACTGCGCCAACAAGCGAGCAAGCGAGCAAGCGAGCAAGCGAGCAAGCGAGGCCTTCTTCGGTGGCCAGCGCGGCGCGTGCACGGTGTCCGTCCTCCGGGTCTTCCTTTCCTTTCGCCTCTCGCTCCCCTTCTCCGCGGCCTTCCTTTCCAGTTTCTTCTCCCTTCCTTTCTTTCTTTCCTTCTTTTCTTTTTCTTTTTCTTTCTTGCTTTTCCGCTTTGGGAGCTTCGGCTTCTTCCGTTTCCTGCGCTTCCCCTGTTCTTTTCTTTTCTTTTCTTTTCTTTTCTTTGCTTTTCTTTTCTTTCTGTTTCTGTTTTCTTTCTTTCCACTCTCGGCACGGACCACGTCATTGGCAGAAACCAAACAGCCAATTAAGAACCGCGCGCGCGCTGGACGCGGTCTCGAAGGTATACATACATACATACACGCGCGCACTGCGCGACCGACGCCTGCGGCGCGGCGAGCGCGGACAGCAAACTTGGAAAGAAAGCGGAGAGAGGGAGGCCAGCTAGCTCTGCACGAGCGGCACCCGGAGATGCTCGTGCTCGTGCGCGCAGACCAGACCATCGAGAAGCTTGCGGAAATGGTGTCACTCTTCTCGTCAGCGCTCGCCGGCGTGGTGAGCGTGAAGAAGGCCAAGGCCAAGCTCGCAAGCGTCGCCAAGCCCAACCGGAGGCGGCGCAGGCCCAGGACGGTCACGTGCTCGAGCGAAGAACTGCGCAGACAGGTCGCAGGCCAAGACCCCGTCAAGCTCTACGCCCCGGCTTCAGTCGCGTCCATCACTGAGGCGCTCCAAGAGTGCAAGCAGGTCGCGCAGCTTCGCGTAGACGCTGGACCCGAGCCCGTCGTTGCCTCGAGCAGCTCGCGCGTACCGCCGCGGCCCATCGCCGGCCAGGAGAATGCCTTTCTCCAGAAAATGTGGGACAACCTCTACGCCAACACGCAGAGCCCGAACAAGAGCAACCAAGAAGAGGAAAAAGACGAGGAGCCTCTGTCCAGAACCTCCTCAGGACTCTCGACCTCGTCAGCCTCCTCGTCCTCGTCAGCCTTCTCTGCCGGTTCCGCAGCGATCGAGGGGAAAAAGAGCTGTGGGGCCGGCGGGAGAACCACCAAGAACTCCAGCGTCCTCGCACGCGATGTGCGTGAAAAGCTCAAGTCGGGTAAAACTCCGCGTGACCTCATCGAGACCGTCCAGTCTCTCACTCTCGGCGCTTAAACGTCCTCGCTTCCCGCTCACTATATCTCTGCAATATACACCTTCTATTACGGAACGTGCCACACGTGCTCCTCCGACGCGCTGCGACTTTTCTCACCCCAATGTAGCTTGGTGACAATAGAGAGAAAAGCTCGCCCGCCCTTGTGTTCATTTCTGTCATTTCTGTCTAGCCTCCTCGTGAATTTTACTAGCTTATTTGCGAAACAAATCATTTGCAACACTGTGTTCATTCATGTCCTGCCTATTTGCCACTCTTGATTCATCTTTCAGTGACTGCGAAGCGTAATGTGCTTGGTAAGCTGCTCCGCTGCGTCTCTTCGAGCCTGCACTGCAGACCGTAATCCGCTTCGTGTACGCTTTGCGGCCTCCAAAGCAACCGTGCAAGGCTCCACCAGCCAGTCGAGGAGTACGGTAAGCTTTATCAGGTCAAGCTTGCCAAGCATCTGCGAGAACGGCCAGGCCAAAAGCCGAGCCAATGGAGCGCGCGCACGATCTTGCGGGCTTTCCAAGTCATCCACTGCATCGAGCTCAGCCCACAGACTCAACCGAAATGCATCAGCCTCCCGTTGAGCAAGTGCCTCCGTGCTCGTGCGCTCCGTCTCCGTGTCCTGCGCGCTTGAACTAGCCCCACAGCACCCAGCCCGAACGACTGCCGGGGCAGTCATGGAGCCCACGTCTTCTGGCAATTCATAGCGTGTCACGGCCGAAGAGAACTCGTAAAAGTACACGTCCTCGTCTTCGTCGTAAAAGCTGACCCAAGCTTCACCCGCGGTCGCAGAGCTATCACGTGCCCCAAGCACGCGCTCGGCATCAAGAAGTAGCGACCAAAACGGGTCCAACGGATGCGCACGCGATACAGCAAAGGTATCCTCGTTCGCGAAAAAGTGTTCATCGGTGAACTCGTCGAAACATAGACGCCATCGAGGAGGAATCGGCGACAACGCAGCCGCCTTGGCAATCCACATCAAGTGCGCCTCGCCCGGAAGCGAGATGCCTAAATAGTTGGCCACTTCGAGCACATCCTCTGGGGCAAGCTGACGCCGGAAAGAGGCCGGGTTCGTGCCCGCGAGCCGGCGACGTACCTGTCCTGTCCCGTGGAGCCACCACACAGGCCGCAACTCGTCCTCAGGCAAAGGTCTCGGCAGTGGTAATTCCTGTAGCTTGAGCTCGGGAACCTCCTCGCCTCCGTTTGACGAACGAGTCGAGGACAGCGACGCCGCGTATCCTGCAAGACTGCCCAGGGGCAGCACGCGTGGATTCTTTTTTCTTTTCCGGTGCGCCTCGCGTTGCGAGCTCAGTACGTTGCTCACCTCATCTTCCTCGCGGTCTCCGCCGAGCAGATTTCCCGCAGGCATGACTCGATTCGATCGCCGTGCAATGGCCGAAACAGGCCTTCGTTTTGCAGTCGGATCTAATGGGCCGTCTCCGAGCACGCTTTCGGGAGCAGGTTCGTCCAAAGGCTCGAGCTGCGCAGTGCGTCGGGCGATTCTACGCAGCAAATTTAATTCCGCGCTGTCTTCGGCTTGGTCAGCACGTGAGAGCACATGGGCACTCATGGGTCGATCTCCGGCACCAGCACCGCCACCGCGACGTGGTCCGCGTCGGACACGCCCCATGCTTTTAGCATCAAGCACACGTTGTGCCTTGTCCTGTTTGAGACGTTCATATAATTTCCGGAAAAAGGGGTCGAGAGGGTGCTCCCATTGCGTCTTTTGCCGTGGGTCATCACGCCGCCAGTAAAATACATCGCCGCGACCCGACGAAGACTCATCCCGAGCCTGACACCAACCCTTGGGAAGCGGTGCGTACAGACATTCCTCTGCGAGCCACAGCCAGGCCTTGTCCTGCTCAGGGTCCATACCAAGGTAGATTGCAAAGTCGAGAATATCATCTCGGGCTGGCGCCAGGCGTCGCGAGATTTCGTTGTCGCGAAGAAACCATGGAGCATCCTGGCTGCTCTTCATCGCCTTGTCCGATGTCGCGGGATCTTCTTCCTCGTCAGAATCTCCCATATTAACTTCTTGCAGAGTCGTGCGGGGTTGATCGTCTGCCGTTGATCCGTACCGCTCGACCTCGCACTCCTCGTCATCACTGTCATCATCAATGATGTACGGCTCACTTTCAATCGAAGACTCGTGCAATGGTAGCCCTTCGGAGCTTCCCCTGGTATCTAAGCGTTCACTTGCATCGGTCCAGACCTGCGGGGCAGCGTCTTTGGGAACGACGTTGATACTGCTCTTTTCTTCTCCCTCTCCTTCGTCATCAGAATATCCAGCAACATCACTATCGCAACCATAGTCACCACCAACATATTCCGTTTTGCTCTCTTCCTCAAGAGCGGATGAGATTGGCATCACGGGACCGCATGATGAGAGATAGTCGCAAATTGTATCAACGAGAGCCTCATGATGGAAAGCTCGGTATGTCGAGTCCTTCGCAAAGCGTCGAGCCGTGCGAACGACCTCATCCCGAGAAAGACCCTCAATGCCAGCACGAGCGAGAGCGGCGCGAAAGGACCGCATCGAAGAGACGCCTTTGAACGCAGATCGTAACTGCGAAGCCACCTCGTTCGTGGGAATCGACCGCAGCGGTGCAATGAGACGAGGCAAGACATCGGCGTGAAAGCGCGGGTCCTGCGCAAAGCCTGCAAAGTCACACAAAAGCACTGGGCCGCTGGGTCCCATGCAAGGCCGCATCGCAGCAAAGATCGTCGCGAGATCTGCGTCCGACATCGCTTGGCAACGCAGGCGACGTGCAAGCTTGCGCATCTCCGAGGCTCGGAGTTGCCCATTTGCTGCAGCTTGTGCATCTGTCAGATCCGCAAAAATTGCGTCAACGTTGTCAGCGGCACCCCAGGCTTGCATCTCCCGCAACAAAAACACGCGGAAGCGTTCGACGCATTCCCATGACGCAGAGCCCCACGTGGGGAGCGCCTGCTCCAGGAAAGCAGCATAATGGACCTTTTCTGCGACGCTTGAGTCACGGTTCTCCTTGGCGCGAAACCCGCTGCAGAGCATTTCGAAGTCTTCCGACGAAACACCAAGTCCGTCGCACAGGCATGTCCGAAAAAGTCGAGCGGGCAAAAGGTTCGGCTCTGCCTGATCATGTGGCTCGAGCAGCACGGCCTCGTCAAAAAGGCCGCGCCACTTCATTCCCTCGCCGACAAAGTGACGCACACGCGCGCGAACGCGATCCATTGCGGCAATACGCAAAAGGGGACTCGAGGCTTCTCCAGAATTTCTGCGCGAGATCGCATTCGGTTTGGGAATCATCAGCGCGTGCGTCGGACGCTGTCCCATTGGGCTTGCTGCCTTCGGACTCCCCCCAACAATATGTGCAGCACTCGCTTGAAGCGTTGGCGATTTTGGTAAATCGGGTGCGCGTCTTCGCGGAAGTGGCACTTCGACGACCAAATCGTTGAAGGGGTTCGCGGCGAAGTCTTCAAGACTGCTGGAGCGAGCCCGATTGCGGCGCTGATGCTTGCGCTGAGCATCAGCTGTCGCAGCTGCGGCGGACACGAGGTCCTCGAGAGCATCGTCGCCCAAAACGGTGTCTCCCAGGTTTTCTTCGCCGGCTTCCTCGATCGCGAGCCTGCGTTCGTTCGATAGTGTGTTAGCGTTCTCTTTCTGTGTCGCGTCTGTGTGTTTCAATCAGCTGCGTCGACTTACATAATCTTGGCGCCATGCTTTGTTTTGCCTGCGAGACTTGCGCGGCCTCGCGTCGCGTTTGGGACCTTTGGGGGCGCAGGTTTTTTTCTGCGGACCTTGTTCTCGAGCTTTTCGCTTTTCGTCTCCGTGTCAAGATCCTCTTCATACCCTTCGGCGTCCTCCATCATCATCATCTTCTCTCCCCTTCCTCTCGCGCGACGTCTCCACAAAGGTCTTTCTCTTTGCTCTTGTTTTTGATTTTGCGATTCAACTCCTCCTTCCCTCGAGTCGATTCAAGTACTTGATATCGCTCGCGCACGCCTCCCGGCCTCGCGTCTTCCTTTTCCTTCCCTTGTATTCTTTCTTCTTCAGCTCACGAGGTATTAAGAACGAACCTGCCACGAGCGATGGCCGCGTCGTCCTTTTCCCCTATCGCAGCCTGTCCACAGTCTCCTGTCCTCGCGCGCTTCAGTCATGCAGACGTTGCTCTCCTCCAGCTCCTCCTCGTCCTCCAGCTCCATCTCCAGGCAGCCCGCGCCTCCCTGCGCCGCCGCCTATCCGTTGATGAAATGCGTTGCGCAGACTCCGGCGCCCGGTCGCCCCGATATGTGCCGCCTTAATCATCGCCGAGAATGGAGAGGCGCGCATGCGCGAATTAAGGCGGCGGGGCGCGCGAAGAAGCGGCGGCGGCAGAGCGGCTTCGCAGAGCATCGAGGACGCGCGGAGTGGAGCGAGACGCGAGCAGCGGAGCGGAGCGGCGCGGCGCGGCGCGGCGCGGCGCGGCGGGCGCGCGGCGGAAGCCCCGAAGCGCGGCCCTGCGCGCGCGATCGAGCGCGCGCGGCTAGGCCCCGAGCGGCGGGCCCGGCAACTGGCGCAGCGAGCGCGCGGTTTGTTTTGAAAAAGAGCCCTCACCTGGCCTCGCCTGGCCTCGCCACGCACGCACGCACGCACGCACGCACGCGAGCACGCGAGCGGGCGGGCGGGCGAGCGAGGCAGGTCGCCTGCGCAGCGCGCGAGAGCCTTGCGCGCCGGCCGAGTGAGCGCAGGCCGAGCGCGCCGCGCAGTAAAAGGGCCAACAGAGCAGAGGATTTTTTTTCCTCTTCTTTCGTTGCCTTACCCGGACTTTCTTTCTTTCTTTCTTTCTTTCTTTCCTTTGGCTTCGTTGGGCGAGCGCCCGCGGACTTGCTTAGCGTCGCGGCCAAAGGCGGAACGGGCACGCGTGTGAGTCGGGAGACTCTGCGACGACAGAGCTGTAGTGCGTGCGTGCACGCGAAAGCGATCCAAAGAAGAGGAGGAAGAAGAAGAAACAGAGAGAGGGAGAAAAAAGAAGAAAAAGAAGAGGCAACAGCCAAGCAAGCAAGCGAGCAAGCAAGGGAGCGCCGGTTAGGAAAAGACCTAAGGCGAGGTAGGCTCGACAGGCTCTGCGCCGATGGGGTACTTTTGCTCGCCAGTGTTCTGGCAAATTAGGTTCTTGGTCGAGTCGCTTACCAAAAAGACGCAGCAGGCGTGCACGAGCGAGATCGATGACATCGTCGCGCTCTACGGCCAGGATGCAGAACTTTTCTGCCTGTCATGCCTGGTGAAGGAGATCGACCTTGGCATCGTCGGCGCGGCGCAAGGACAGCGCGGAGATCAGGTCCCGGCCGACATGCAAAGCAAACTCAGCGTCCTTAGCGAACGCGTAAGCAGCCTCTGGCGCATGCGTCAGAGCGAGTTTGCCATTTGTATGCGCCAGATTCTCGAAGGTGCTGCCGCGTTGACCAAGGAGGCCGCTGACGAGGCCGTCACAACCGGCGAGCCCCTTGCCGGACCCAAGGAACCTCTGCGCTCCATCAATGTGCAGCAGCTTGAGATTATCTGCCGCAAGGTCCTTGGCCTCAACTCCTCGCAGCAACTCTGCGTGGGGCTGGGACTTAGCGCCAGCGCCAACAGCAAGGTGGCGGACGAGGGAGCCCGTTTCCTGGTTTCAACTCTTTTCGAGTCGCTGGACATTAGCGACCGCGACGCCGATGTTGACATCATTGCCAAGGTTCTTTGGGTGCTGCGTAACCAGCACGTCTTTCTCGCAGACACCGAGCTCAGCAATAGTTGCTTGCTCGCGCTGCAAGATCGCCTGCCTGAAACCATCAAAAAACTGGATGTCGCGCCCCTCGCTCTTTCGGACCCGCTCTGTGTCGATAGTCTCGTCCCGACGTTCGAGCCAGAGGACGACACGATCTCGTTGGCGCACGTTGTCGGATGTCTCGGCATCGATGGGGTTATGGAAGACCTCGGACCCGCGTGCACGGCGTCCACGGAGACCCTCAAGAGCGTGCTCGAGCCCTTTTGCAAGGATCGCGGCACCAAGCTTGCCGACGAGGACGTTGCAGCGGTTCTCGCGATGATGGCGCGCACCCAAACTTCCTTTGTCAGCGGAACGCGCTCCATGGCAGCGTCGGAAAAGGCGCTCGACCAGCTGCAACAGTCATTTGCGGGTCTGTCCACTTCCGAGAAGCGTCGTGGGACGAGCGGAAGTGGGTCGTCTCCTGCCGCATCTGATGCCAGTGGGTGGGACATTGGCATTTTGGTGCACGTCGCCAAGGAGGTGAGCGGCGGTAACATTGACGCAGACAAGATCGTGCGTCTGCTCGGATCCTGTACCGACAATCTTTCGCCTGAAGCGCTCGACAAGACTGGTTTTGACTTGATTGTGCGGGCCTACAAACTCATGAAGGGCGGCAAGGCGCTTCCGGGCATGGCCCTCCTCGAGACGGGCGACGGCAAGGCACCCGGAACGCTGTGGGAGAACCGCGCGGCGCAAATGGCACTCCTTTTTCACGCGGCCACCGCCCCGGCCGACGCTGTCTCATTTGCAGCCAAAGACAGCCGGCGCGAGGTGGTCTCGTCGCCGCAGGGTATCCAATCCTCGCCGAGCGGAGCATGGGAGTCGGTGGATTTTGTCGCGACTCTCGATGCCCTTGCGGGATCTGGGTACTACCAATTTGTCAAGGCGCTATTTGAGCACGCTGTCGACCGTTACCCTGAGACGCTCCTGCTTGGTCTGCTCCAGATCAAGTCGCCCTTTGACGCGCTGCGCGAGGAAACGTACGCCGTTCTACTTCCCAAGTTTCTCCAGAGCATTCAGCAAAGGACGCAGCCTCTGCAACCCAAGCTGGACACTGTCAAACAGGTGTGGAAGCTCAATCACTTTGTGCTCTTGCGCGCTCTTGTTGCGCTTTACGCACGCGATCCCAGCTTCCTGCCCTTTCTCGTGGAGATTGTGCGCCAGCAACCCGATGGAATGGCCAAGTTCCTCGACCTCCCCATCACCACGCTCGTTTTTGATGCCATTTGCTGTGCCTCGCGGTCGGATCCGCAAGAGTATGACCTGGACAAGTGGTTGACCGATCGTACCAAGACAGTTCTCTCGCAGGGCCAGCAGCAGGTGCGCGCCTTTGCGCGCAATCTTCTCACGTTTGTGCAACGCAAGGCCGCGGGCCAGCAGGGCGCTGGACCGAGCGCTGGCGCACCCTTGGCTGCTCGCGAGATTGACATCATCTTTGGTCGTCTCTCCGTTCTCACCCAAGAACCCGGACTTCTCACGCCAGACTTTATCTCGGAGCTCTCCAAGACTTACGAGGCCTGTGGCGGCCGCCACAACATGCATGGCACGAACCCGGGCGCTACAGACAAGGGCAACGGAAGCGGGGGCGGCCTGCCTTCGGCTGCTGCGGCTTCAGGGGCTGCTGGCGGTGTGGAAAAACAAGCGATGGCCATTCTTCAGGCGCTGTACACTTCGAACAAATCTCCTGCGGAGACTGTGGAGGCCCTGGTCCGGATGAAGAATTCCACAAACCCGATGGAGCAGAACGTTTTCAATGCTCTTGTCCACTGCGTCTTGGACAAGTACCATGCCCTCGACGCCGAGTCGGAGCGCAACGTGCAGCTCACCGGCATCATTTTCGGCGCATTCATCCAGCGTCAGCTCATTTCGAGCATGGCGTTGGGAATCGCGCTCCGCTACGTGCTCGAAGCGTTGCGCAAGCCAACCAACACGCCACACTTTCGTTTCGGTCTTGTGGCGCTCGATCAGATCAAATCCAAGCTGTCCGAGTGGCCCCAAACAGCTGCACAAGTAGTCAAGATTCCGCACATGCGCGAAAGATACCCGGACCTTGTGCGAGAACTCGAAGCTGTCTTGGCCAACGCTGGTGGTGGTGTAAATGGAAGCACTTCACACAGCAACAGTATCGCCGCTGCTGCAGCTGCAGCTGCCGTGGCCTCTTCGATGCCGGCGATTGGCGGGACTTCGTCTGTCGTGCAGCAAGTTCAGAATGCTATCCGCTCGCCGGTCGCTCCCGGCCCGTTTCCTCTGCGCGGATCAGAGCGCACCGAAGATCGCTACGCAGCTTTCTCTGCTCGTCTCGACGAGCTCATTGGCGGTGCAAAGAATTTGAGCGAGTCCGTGCCGCCTCCGAGCGCAGAAATCGAGGACCGCATCACTTTTATCATCAACAATCTGGCGCAGCGCAATCTCGCAGACAAGGTCAAGGAGGCGAAGGAAGTGCTCAAGGCGGAGTATTTTCAGTGGGTCGCCTTTTACCTGGTCGCCAAACGGGTGAGCACGCAAGGCAACTACCATACGCTGTACATGTCGTTCCTCGACCAGATTGGCGAGTCTGGTCTTATGGAGCAGGTCCGCATTCGGACATTGGCTACGGTCCGTCGTCTTTTGGGAAGCAACGAAATTGTCACTTCTACAAACGAACGCTCGGTTCTCAAAAACCTGGGCTCTTGGCTGGGTCGCTTGACGCTCGCCAAGAATAAGCCGCTCTTGCACCGCGAGCTCAACCTCAAGGGACTACTGATTGATGGCTACGAGCGCGGCTGGCTCATTGCGGTGGTTCCGTTTGCGGCCAAGATTCTCGATGGCACCAAGGGTTCCAAGGTTTTTGTATCGCACAACCCCTGGGTCATGGGGCTTTTGCGCACTCTTGCCGAATTGTATCAGCTGGCAGAGCTCAAGCTGAACCTCAAATTCGAGATCGAGGTGCTTTGCAAGAACCTCTCCATTGACCTCAAGGCCATCCAACCTTCGAACATTTTGCGCTTTTGCCGGCGCCCGCAGCTCGAGTCCAATCCGGACTTTAACTTTAAGGCCTCCGAGAAGCCTGCGCCGCCCCCGAGCCCGGTTTTGCAGCAGCAGCAACAGCAACAGCAGTCTGGCTCGCAAATGAACCATGGACTCCAGACCCAGCAACAGCAGCATCTTCAGGCTCAAAGTGGCAATCGGCAGCAGCCCCAGCAGCAACAGCAGGATGATTCCAAGATCAGTGCCATTCCCGAGCACACCGAGATTCCGAACTTGGGTGCGTACGTTCACATCAACCCCGGTCTGCAGCTCTTTATTCAACAGCCTAGTCTTCTCCGTCGCGTGGTGCCTGTTGCTGTGGATCGCGCAATTCGCGAGATCATCCAGCCGGTGGTGGAACGCTCCGTCACCATTGCGTGCATCACGACACGCGAAATGATCACCAAGGACTTTGCCATGGAGCCTGACGAAAAGAAGATGCGCAAGGCTGCCCATTTGATGGTTTCGAATCTTGCGGGCGCCTTGGCATTGGTCACATGCAAAGAGCCCTTGCGTGCCTCGATGAGCAGCCATTTACGCTCACTCTTGGCTCCGCGCGAGAATCAGCAGGGCGCTGTGGACGAGGTGGTGCAGCACTGTGCCATTGAAAATTTGGAGCTGGGGTGCATGCTCATTGAAAAGGCTGCGACCGAAAAGGCGATGCGAGACATTGATGAGCAAATCGAAAAGTCTCTCACCCTGCGTCGCGAATCGCGCGAACGCCACAACACGCCGTACTTTGACATGTCCGTGTTTCAAACCGGCAATCGGTATCCTGGTGCGCTGCCGGACAATCTTCGGCCAACGCCGTCTTTGCAAGGCCTGGGCCCTCATCAGCTGTTGGTGTACGAGTCCTTTCAGAGAACGCCGCGCCAGCCCATGGTGCCCCCTTCTCGAGCCGCAGTGGGGGGCTCTGCAGCAGGACCTCAGGTCAAACCTGGGGCAAAGCAGCAAGGCCAGTCTGCCATGGGCCCTGGGAAGCCGCCGTTGGGCCCTGCCATCTCAAATTCGCAGGGTCTGGAAAAATGGCGCATGCACCTTATTCAGATCAATCACTTGCTGCAAGAGCTCATCACTGCGTCCCCTGGTGCGCGCGGCGCGGGCGTGAGCCAGTTGCCGAGCGACCATGAGATCCTTGCACGTCTGCGCGAGATGCGCAGCATTGGTCAGCAGATCGCGCCTGCGCAGCGCGACGATGCCGTGCGTACATTTGTACAGCCCGTTTTCAAGCGTTTATATGAGATTGGCGCCGGTGACAAGCTGGTTCTCGAAGTCCATCTTGCCATGCTTGAGCTCTTGCGAGATCTGGCGAGCGATGCCGCGTCACTGCGCAAGAGCATTACGGAGTGGGTAATTTATGCGCCAGTGGAGCACAAGCTGAATCGTCAGGTGACGATTGGTCTCATTCGGACCAAGCTCATCCACCTCGCAGACTTTGACGTTTACCTGGCCAAACTTATGGAAGTGGGTCGCCAGATGTCGGCAGTATCCTTTGCCATGGACATTGTCCGCGAATGTATCTTGAGCCGCATGGTCTTCATTCCGGAGATGCTCATGACCCTGGATACGCTTCAGAAGATTCTTGTCATGAGCAAACAGGGTGCAAGCAGTGGCGGCGGCGGCGGCGGTCAGCAAGTGCCCGAAGTTCCCGGGCTTGAAAGTCTGCTGGACAGTGTGCGCATGCTCGCCACGGAACAGCAGCAGCAACAGCAGACTTCGGGCCAGCAGCAAGGGCAGCAGCAGCAGCAACAACAACAACAACAACAGCCACCGTCACCACTGCAACAGTCGCAGAGCGCAACCTCGGGCCAGTCGTTGCAGCCTGGACTCTTTTTGCGTTCGCCGGACCCGCCGCAGCTCCGGCAACAGGTTGCGCACCTGCTGCATCGTTGGATTCAGCTTTGCGCCATGCCGGATGGCGCAGTGCATGAATCCGTGCACAGGCCGTACATGGGTCTCCTGCAACAACAAGGTGCGCTCAAGGGTAATGAGAACGCGCTGCGCTTCTTCCGTATCACGACGGAATTGTGCGTGGAGTCCTCGCTCACACAGACCCCGTCGTCCTCGCAAGAATCTGCGGCAGGGGGCCGCGGATTCCCTTCGAAGCTCTCGTACGTGGCCATTGACGCCTTTTGCAAGCTTGTGGTCCTCCTGGTCAAGTACGCGGACCTCCGCGAGCGGACCTCGCTGCTAAGCATGGTTCTTGATGTTATTGCTGGGGTCTTGTGCCGTGAATTCGTCGTGCGGTCTCAAAACAATGTTGAGGCCTTTCTCGACCAGCGGCCTTACTTTCGGCTTTTTCTGAATCTGCAACAAGACTTGATCGAAGCATACGAGGTGGAAGGTCTTCCCGAGGAACACGAGGTCGCCCTGTTGGCGACTTTTGCCGATGTGTACATGCGCGCAATTCCGCCAAGCAAACTTCCTTGCTTTTCATTTGCGTGGTTGGAGCTCATTTCGCACCGGTGCTTCATGCCCAAGCTTTTGCGGTGCCGCGATGCACGCGCGTGGGAGCTGCTCGAGGGTCTTTTGGTGGATCTTTTTGGTTTCCTGCAGCCATATTTGCGCGAGGCCCAACTCACCGCAAGCGTGCGCGTCCTTTACAAGGGCACGCTCCGCGTCCTATTGGTGCTCTTGCACGACTTTCCGGAATTCCTTTGTTCGTTCCACTTTTCTCTTTGCGACGTGATTCCTGCCACGTGCATCCAGCTGCGCAACTTGGTGCTCTCGGCGTTTCCCCGGTCGATGCAGCTGTTGGATCCCTTTACGCCTGACCTGCGCATCGAGACGCTCCCCGAGGTCCAGAGCGCCCCGAGCATTCTGGCCAAGTACAAGCGTGCATTGGAGGATGCCAAGCTCTTGCCCGCACTCGACGAGTACTTGGCCAAGGGGCAGCCGGCCAATTTCGTGAGTGAGCTCAAGGACAAGCTTTTGGTGCAGAATGCGACGACGCAGGAGAATGAGTACAACGTTCCGCTCGTAAATGCGCTTGCGCTTCACGTGGGCATCTCGGTGACTGGCCAGCTTGCGGGGGCGCGCGCGCAGCAGCAAAATGGCGGCGAGGTGCAGTCCTTGCTTAATACTCTGCAGCAGTCGTCATCGCTCTCGGCAATGAGCCTCTATTCGCAGCTACTCAATGACCTCGATGAGGAGGGCAGGTATCACTTTGTGAATGCGTTGGCAAACCAGCTGCGTTATCCGAACAGCCACACGCACTTTTTCAGCTCCGTGCTTTTGTATTTGTTTCTTGAGGCGCGCACGGATCTTATTCGGGAACAGATCACGCGCGTGCTCTTGGAGCGTCTCATCGTGCACCGCCCGCATCCCTGGGGTTTGCTCATTACCTTTATTGAGCTCATCAAGAACCCGCGGTTCCGCTTTTGGAACTACTCGTTCACCAAGTGTGCTCCGGAGATCCATCGTCTCTTTGAGTCGGTTGCCCGTTCGTGCATGTCGGCCTCGAACTCGCAATCGGCGGCATCAAACACTCAGGACTCGGCGTCGCGGGCTTAATTTTGACATGTCTTTGCTCTGAATTTAACTGACAGACAATCCGCATCTAGGTCTAGCCTACTGGCATCAAACAAAGTAACATTTTTTAATATCATCACTCGATGTTTTGGGGAACGATCATCATTTAGGGCAACGCAGAGAGCCATACTCTGTTATGTAGCTTGAACGGAACGAGGACGACATGAGCACAGATAGCAAAGTGTGGACGGAAAAAAAGGAGGAATCAAACATACCTAAATTTGGGAGAATGCAAAGTAAAGCCGTTCTGGTCTAATATTCTTTCCCTCTTGCAAAAAAAAAAATAGCTTACACTACACTGCAGCAATGACTCGATTTGCGATGGAACTGATTTCCTCGTCGACCCGTTCGAATTCTTCGTCCTGGAATTCGACAGATTGCAAGGGTCGGCGCAAGAGCCACTGAATGGCGCTCATGACGTCGATACGCAAGATCCCGACTTTGTCCAAGGCATTCCAATCGGACCGACTGAGAAGCTGGTCCACACAAATGATCGTCATGTAGCTGAGTCGCGCCCGGCCAAGCTCGTTGTTGACATTGACGGGAACGCAAGACTTCATCTCACGTTGGGCAAAAACCAAAAGTGCAAGACACTCTTTGCACTTGAAAAATTTGGGCGTGAGCAAGGGCGTGACGACATGAACCGCCTTGACGAGATCAGCGATGCCCCTAAAGTCGCCCGCTTCTGGTTGCTCGCTCTCGAGCGTGAAGCGGCGGCCCAACTTGGCAGTCATGTTTTCCTCGAATTCCTGCTGAAACGGCGTACCACTCAGGTCTCTGTGAAAGGCGGCAAAGACTCGCTTGGGACCACCTGTGCTCAGAGAAGACATGCGGAGGCGCGCGATGCTACTGACTGTAAGCGTAGTGGCTGTGGACTGCGTTGACAATCGCGAACCAGCATCTGTCTCGGGGCTTACTTGAGGCAATGCTACTCGCGCGGCTTGGGGCGCGTCATGAAGAGATTTCGCCCGTGTTTGCGCTTGCGAGCACCAGGCCCATGCCGAGCTACGGAACTTTGTGGACGGCCGCGCAGTCATGCGAGGCGGCCGCGCGACCCTGCGTGACTGCTGCGCAGCCTTGCGTGGCCACGGGGCGTCCGGATCACGCTTGGTACTTTGAAACTTGAATTCGCCAATTTTGCTTTCGATGCAGCGCTCAATTTTCCATAGAACGCCGTCATCAAAGCGGAGCTTTGCAATTACGTGTACATCCTCGAAAAGGACGCCATTCCCATGGGGAAAACCTTTGTCAAATTCGAGAAAAGCCACAGGCCGAGCCCCGCGAGATGCTATAATGAGTCCCTCGCCGTGCATGAGACCAGCGCGAAAGGTTCCGACGTAGAGAAGTGCTTCTGCGTTGCTTTGCATCAGTGGCAAGACGGCAATGTCGAACCACATTTTCTCTTTGTTCTCGGGATCGGGAAGATTCCATGCGTCTCTCGTGAGATACCCTGGCGTAAAGAAGCGCTTGAGGCCCTTATCTTTCACGATATCGTCAAAGAGCTCTTTGTGTTTGTCGCGGTCGAGCGCGCGCTGGGTAATGGCGTCGGGCTCGAAGTCTTTTGTAAAGTCGGGCACCTTGGCCATCTCTGGCTGCTGCATTTCGTCGTCGCTGTTGTCGTCGCCGTCTTCGTTGGCGGCGGCATCACGGCTTCCCGAAGCTGCGCGCTCCCCAAGGAGCGGGGCGAGGACTCCGAGGCTGCCTGACTCTCTCCTCGCGGCTTGTTTGCTGAAGCGCCACGGCCACCATGCAACCGCCTCGCCGCGGGGCTCTCCGCCGTCGTCTTGAGACGCAGACGCAGCAGCGGCTGCAGCCTCGGGCGCGGGCCCGGCCGCGGACTGGCGCGCCCTCCACGCCCCGACCTGCGTCCCCGCGAGCGCCCCGCCGGCGGCGCCCAAGGACGTGAGCAGAGCGCCCGCGGCGCCGGGCGGGCCCAGGTTGAAGGCGAGCGTACCGCCCACGAACAAGCCCACGACCCCGTACGGCCACCAGTGGCTCCACCACGGGTCGTCGGCGCCGGCGTCGGCGCGGGCCTCCTCGCCGCCGGCCTCGGCCTCGGCCCTGCGCGCGGGCACGGGCACGGCGCCCTCGCCGGGCGCGCTCCAGCTCGCGCGGAACGCCATGCGCAGCAGGACCACCTGCGCATCGTGGTCCAGGAACTGCGCCTCCGCGACCTGCCGCAGCGTCTTGCGGTTCCGCGCCGCCCGCGCCATCGCGCAGCCGCGGCTCGCGCGGGGTGCGTCGCGCGGCCTCGCCCGCCTCGCCTGCCTTGCCTCGCCTCGCCTCGCCTCGCCTCGCCTGCGTTGCGGGTCTGCTCTGCTCTGCTCTGCTCTGCTCTGCTCTGCAAAGCGGCCGCTGTCTCTCTCTCTCTCTCTGGCGGCTCTCGCAGTTATGCAGCAAGGGATAAGTGTAGTATGGGCGCACACTCTCGAGCGAGGCTGCACGCGCCGCGCCGCGCCGCCCAGGACCCGCGCTCGAGCGGCGAGCGAGCGAGCGAGTCGCGCGAGCCGGCCGCGGGGCCGCGGGGGCTGCAGCGCCGCCGCGCGGCGGAGGAGCGCGCGCCGCGAGGAGCGCAGGTATGCTGCGAGGCTGGCTGCCCGACTGATCGGCGCGGACGGGAGGGAGCCTGAGGAGGGGTCTGGCGTGACCGACCATTGACGACCCGCCTCAAGACCTCAACTCGAATGTCGGCGCGAGAATGTCAAGGCCTGCGATGGGAACCGCTCAATGAAGCTGCGAAGAGGTCGCGAGAGCCCTGGCGAACTTAGGCGGACGGTGGCCGGCGGCCTGGGGGACGCGGGGAGGCGAGGCAGGGTGAGAGTCGCGAAAAGGAAAAGATCCGAGTCGGGACGCTTGCACGAAGATGGAGCGGCTGCGGTTCTCTGGTCTGTCCGTCGGTCACAGTGGCTGGTCGATGTCCCGGCGAACCAATGGATTGTAACTAGAGGAGCCTGCGAGGCGGCGAACGCGTTGGTCAGATTCCATGATCAACTTGAACCGGGCCGTTGAGTCTGTCACTGTGCCAGCCATTGAGATGGGAGAGCTTAGCACAGACGGTGAGAAAAGAGCTTAGCACCGAATGTTGGCTGCCAATGTTTCTTGGCTAAATGGAGCCGTGAAAGCAGCTCAGAGGACGGACACGACCGTCGGAGAGGACTGAAAGAAAAAAAAATAAGGAAAAAAGAGGAAAGGCAGAATACAAATAAGTTTGTGTGTGTTTTCGTTTTTGTTTTTGATTGGGGACGTTGCTGTTGCTGTTGCTGTTGCTGTTGTTGTCACTGACGCTGTTGTGGTGATATTATGGTTTGACTTGGACGTCAATGATGTCATCGTTCTCGAGATCCTCATCCTCAGGCTTGAAGTTGTCAGATAGTTTCTCGCCATCAAAAATAAAGATGACTTGGTCGCGTCGTTTGTCGGGAAAGTGCTCTGCGCAGAATCTGTCAAGGCTCGGGCCAATGGGCTGGTTCGATGCGACACCGACCATCGTGGAATCTTTTGCGCTCGTCTTAAATTTGAGCATGATAAGCTTCTCTGCTGGTATGGGAGCACCTGGACCAAGAGCAGACGACGAAGATGAAGACGAGGAAGAGGAGGCGGTTTGCTTGCCAGCTTGCAAGTACTTGCTGATCAAGTCCTCGTCCGTGTCTTCCTTGTACTTTTCGCGATATTGAGAAAGTTGTTGTGCAACGACCGCATCGATATCGTCAATGTCATCCCCAGCAATCATGTCATCATTGTCTTCTTCATCACCCTGTTCAGGTCTGATGTGGCCGTGGGGACCATTTCTTCCTCCATACGCGGGTCGCGAAGTATTGCGCCACTTTGACGCGGGTGTCCCAGGCTTTCGAGGGGTTGCCGTCATGATCTGCTTCATTCCTTCTGAGAGCATTCTCTGCTTTTTCAATAATGGGTGGTCATAGACCTTTTTCACGTCGACTTCTAAGTCGCTGTCGTCGTCGCTGGAAAGGGCAACCACATCGTCGTCGTCGTCCTCTCGTTTGCGTGCATCGCTGTTGCTGCTACCTCTGCCATTGAATTTTTGCGCATGATTCCGTTTCCTCCCTTTCCCGCGAGAGTTGAACATGCCCGCCTCGTCTTCATCGCTGCTGCTGTCCAAGCTGAGAAAGCCAGAGTCGGCAGAGTCTTGGGATGCCATACTGATATCCAAATCCGCGTGCGCGCCGCCACTTCCGACGCGCTGCCCCTTGCTAGCTCCCTTGCTGCCGACCCCTGCCAGCTGCTCGCCTACATTGCGGTCGTTGCGGCCGTTCTCCTCGTCGCTCTCCTCGTCGCTCTCGTCGTCGCTCTCGTCGAGAATCTTGCGCTGCTTCCTGCGTGCAGCCCAAATGTCCAGCTCGGGCACCTTGGCCGCATCCTCTGCCGCGTCCTCGTCTTCGTTCGACCTGCTCATCGTCTCCGCCGCGCACAGCCTCCCGCGTGCGCTCCCGCGTGCGCTCCTGCGTGCGCCGCCACGTGCCTTTTGTTTTTTGCCTTTCTCAACAAGTTCGCCTCCTTTTTTGGCGTCTTCTTTCTGCCTGCTATCGCCTACTACTACTACTAGTCTAGGCTAGTAGGTTCTCGCGGCCCGGCCCGGGACCCTAATTTTCACTTGAAGCCCCTTTTGTGAATGCAGGACACTGGCACGTATTGAGGGCCTCTCGAGCTCGCGAGACCAAAAGGCACGAGCTCTTCTTCAGGCAGAAAGGGAAAGACGAACAACAGCTGTGTAGCGTGTAGAAAGAAAAGGATGATCACTGCAGATCGTCAGCACGCAATCTGAACAAAGAAAAAGTTGTGACTGTGATCGGGGCGGTAAACGATCGATCACCTCTCAGAAGGAAGCAACTTGGTTTGGTCACTTGAAGAGGCTAATAAGACTTCGCAGAGTTGCGCATACTCTACTTGCTTACACCGACAAAACTTGTATGTGCGTGTGTCATTGTCCGTCCACCTAACTATCCACGTGACTCCTGCATCCTGTGCCTGCCGCAAAGAATGTCACTGTGCTAGCGATTCACCCGATCAGCACCGGCAACGCTTCTCGATTTTGGCCAAATGGGCGATCAGGCCTACTACAAGATGATGGATGGATGATCTGGCTGCTCTCTTTCATATTTCGTCCAGGTGTATTGGTACTTTTCTCGTCACACGCGGTGTGCCAGCAGGGCAGCGCAAACCGAGAGCCGCCTGCGCAGAGTCGACGCGGACGCAGAGGCGGAGACGGAGCTAGGCGCAGAGGCAAGAGCAGGCGCAGACGAGACCGGCGCGATGACGCTGTGGCGCGCAGTGGCGGTGAGCTGCGCGTTGGCGGCCATTTGCTTCGTGGATGAAGGCTCGCTGCACGGCACGCACGTCTACGACGACGGTGGGACCATCAAGGACAACTTGGTCGTGCGGAGGCCGTGGACGAAGCAAGAACCGCCGGCGTGGGCAGGGAACGACACGGTATGGGCAGAGTACGGAGAATGGGCTGCCTTGGTAGAGGAGATCAAGGCGGAATTACATTTTATCTCCATTGCAGACTTTTGGGGCACCGAGCTCGCCACTCCTCAGAGTCACAAGTCCTTTCGGCCCGTCGCTACGCTCACATATCGCATCAACTACTTGTTATCCGGCGATGACCTCTTTTGGTATCATGTCGTGAATCGCGTCCTGCACGTTGTCATTACGGGTCTGGCCACGGTGCTCTCACACCGCGCTCTCGAGTCCGACGATGGGTTCTCCACGCTGGTTGCTGGTCTCCTCTTTGCGCTGCACCCGATCCACGGCGAGGCCGTCTGCAACCTCACAGGTCGTGCAGAGCTTCTCATGTCGCTCTTTTACCTCCTGGGTGTTCTTGTGTACCTTCGTAGCGTCGAAGTTGGCCGTGCACGTTTGCACACGATTTGGACCTCTCTCAAGGTAGCCATTTTCCCGCTCATCTGCACCGCGCTGGCCTTGCTTAGCAAGGAAACTGGAATAATCCTTCCCGTGACCTGCATAGTGTGCGACTTTTGCCGCGAAAGAGCCTCCATTCCAGCGCTCCTTTCCGCGCTCCTGCCAAACAAAAACGAAGAGAAAGAGGAAAGCAACGATGGAGAGAGCAAGATCGCGGATACTAACTCGACTGAACGCGCGGCTCGCGTGCAGGACATGCGCTGGCTCATTGCCCGCGCAGTTGTACTTTTTTCAGGCACGATTGGCATTGGGATCTGGCGCCTGAGTCTCAACGGAGAGGGCAAGCCGAATCTGATTGTGGATCAAAACCCTGCTGCCTTCGCAGAGGATCGCTTCACGCGAATCATGTCGGTGAACTACATTTACTTTTCTTACATGGAGAGTTTTGTCTTTCCCAAGTGGCTGGCACCAGACTGGTCGGGGCCGAGTATTCCTCTGATTGAGACTGTCTCGGATCCGCGAATCTGCCTTGTCGTGGGTTTCTGGATCTGGCTTTTTGGTTCTCTTACGTACGCCTTGGCGGTTCGTGAGCTTGATCGCAATCGTCGCGCCGTGCTGCAGAGCGTTCTGGGCTACACGGTGGCCCCGTTTTTTATGGCTTCCAACCTTCTCGTCATTACGGGCACAATGAAGGCTGAGCGCGTCGCATATCTCCCGAGCCTTGGACCATGCATGCTTGCGGCCTTTTGCGTTGACCTCATCACACATAAGATGGGTCGCAAGCTGGGTCAGCCACCGTCCTGCCTCGTCCAAGGCGCGCTGCTTGCAGTTCTGCTTGTGCTCACCTTCCGCACTTCGGAGCGCCAACACGCCTGGTCGGATCCTTATCATTTGTGGGAGTCCGCGGCCAAGATCAACCCACGTTCATGGCACACTTGGTATAATTATGGTGTGCAGCTTGTGCGTCACAATCGACCTCAAGAGGCGGAGGCCCTTTTCTGGAAGGTGAAAGAGGCGCGGAGTCATGACTTTGNGCTCGAAATGGATCGGCCTGGCGAGAACAAGCTGCGTCTTAACAAGAAAGGTGACAAGGCGTACATGCTCACACTCAAGTCGTACTGCGCGCCGACCATCGCGGAGATGTCCATTTACGCTCAGGAGGCCATCTTGACCGATCCTTCAAACTCGGCTGCCCGCGACCGCGTCGAAGAGCTCTCCAAGCTCGCCGTGTCCCTCGGCCTGAGTGACTCTACTTCGAACAAAAAGGTCCAGGTCACGGAGGAGAGCATTGCCAAGCAGATGGAGTCCATCGAGGCGCACAAGAGAATAATTGCGCAACAGCAACAGCTTGCGCAACAGCAAAAGGAGGATCAAAAAAAGCAGTAGGCTTCGGCTTGAGGCCATGACCAACTGCTCTGAAGGAAATGAGGCCTTTTTTTTTAGGGGGGGGGGATTGTTACGAGACGGACCGCAAATTCGTGCTAATGTGCAGATTTTGCATGGACCTTGATTAGACTTGGGCGCGAACACATTTGTGATTGTTTCTTCAGACGCCCGGGAATCGAACACATAGTCCACGGTCGTGTTTCTCCTTCTTCTTCGTCTTCTTTTTCTGCGTGGTCCATTCTGCCCGCGAATAAACGTTGCAGGTGTTCATTCTCTTGTGCGAAACTCAGGAAAAGAGAGAGAGAGAGAAGACAACGAGACATTTTCTTGCATGTTTTACTTTGTGCTTTGTTTTGTGCGATTTTTTTTACTTGGAACCCGAGGAGGAGTAGTTTCTGTACTTGCTATCGCCAAAACCATTAATTTGCATCCCAAGCTTCACTGCAGGACGCGACTTGATGCGGGCCAGCCACTTTTGCACATTCTTGTACGAGTCGAGTTCGAGCGTTTCATCGGCATTGTAAAATTGGGAAAGGCAGTTGATCCAAGGCATCGTGTTGATGTCCGCCAAGGTGTACTCGGATCCGAGAATGTAGTCCTTGCCCTCAAGCTGCTTGTCGAGAACGTCGAGCAGACGCTGCGCCTCCATTGAGTACCGTTCGATCGGGTATCCAAGCTTGACTTTGGCGTACTTGGTGAAATGGCCAAATTGTCCAAAATACGGCGCGGATCCCTGGAGCCACATGATCCAGTTCATCATCTCCACCTTTTGGGCCGGGTCCTTGGGAACAAACTTGCCCGACTTTTCGGCAAGATAGAGAAGGATTGAGGCGGTCTCAAAGACACGAATCTCTTTGCCGTTGGGTCCTTCGCGGTCGACAAGGGCGGGGATCTTGCTGTTCGGGTTGATCTCGACGAAGCCGCTGGTGAACTGGTCGCCGCCGATGCTGATAAAATGGGCATCGTAGGCCAGGCCCATCTCCTCGAGCGCCACGGTGACCTTTTGGCCGTTCGGCGTGCCGGCCGAGTACAGTTGGAGCGGGTGTTTGCCTACGGGGAGGCTGCGTTGCTCGCGCACGCCGCTCGTGGTCCTGTTGGAGCCACTGCGCGCGAGCTTGACGCCGGCGGCATAGTCCAAGCGCTTGTACAGCGGCCTGGCGATGCCCAGGCCAGCCACGAGCGCCAGGCCGGCGACGCCCGCAACCTCGAGCCACGTGAGGCCTGCCGTATCCTGCTGCTCCTTGCCCGCGCTCATCTTCAGTCCCTCGCTCGGCTGGGCCTCGCTCTTCGCCCTTGCGCCCCTCGCTTCTCGCTCTCTCGTCTGC
The DNA here is from genome assembly GCA_003116975.1 of Aurantiochytrium sp. KH105. Classification (NCBI taxonomy): domain Eukaryota; class Bigyra; order Thraustochytrida; family Thraustochytriidae; genus Aurantiochytrium; species Aurantiochytrium sp. KH105. The sequence continues at coordinate 19,335 of BGKB01000259.1, read as the reverse complement.
TTGCTCGCTCAACCTGCCTGCTGCTGCAGCTGCTCGCGTCCGCGGATCTCGCTCGTCCGAGTTGCGCGTTTGTTTCCTCGCCGAAGATCTGTCGAGCGGTCGGTCTCGCCGTCCGAGTCTCGGGTTCCGATTCCACGTGCGTGGCGCAGGCTAGTTCGATTAGGCAGCCCTGGTGACGTCGACACGGCAGGCAGAGCGGAGAGCCTCGGCGCGCCTACGTTGCCGCCGACAGCGAAGAAAGAGAGCTTCGGCGGCCAGGCTTGAGCTCGATCTTGAGTCTTCGCTGTTCCACGGAGGGCGGGAGGCGAGCTCGGGAAATCGCGGGCTGGGCCCGAGGCCCACTCGGGAGATGGAGGTGTGTGGGGCTGCGCAGAGGTTGGATCATGGAGGGGATTCTGTAGCCGCGGTGGATCGAGTCGGGATGCAGGAGCTCGGGCGCAAAGGATGGCACCGAGGACGGGGAGATGAAAGCCGCAGCTGCCACTGTACAGAGAGGGATTGATTGTGTTGGTTGATGGTGGTGCCGTGGTTGGTCGATTGACGGTCATGATGCAGGATCTCGGGCTCAAGAAATGGCACCGAGGATAGCCAGCTGCGGCGGCAGCAGCAGCAGCAGGCAGCTGTAGCCGGACACGTCCGGGGATTGATTGATCCATTGCGTTGCCAGGGTCGATCGGTTGATGACGCAGGAGCTCGGGCTCGAAGGAGCTCGGGCTCGGAGCTCGAGGGAAATGAAACAAGATGATGCAACTAAAAAGCGCAGGTTTCTAGAGAGAGAGAGCCGGCGAGAAGAGTGCGGGCGCGGCAGCGACGGTGGCGAAAGGCGGATGGACCGAGGTAATCGCGTCTCGCGCCAGCCGGGGGCGGCCAGGCCAGGCCCGAGACTTTTCGCCAGGAGTGAGCACGCTGGTGCCGTCGGGACTGACTGACTGCCTGGCTGACCTTCGCTTCGAGGAGAGCTGGCGGCGCGAGGCCTCGCGGCTGCACTCGCAGGGGCGACGGCGGGACGGAAGACAAGTGCACCAAGCCGCGGGCGCAGGCGATGCGCAGGCGATGCGCGCGCGTGAGGGCCAGCCAGGTCGAGGGCCGGAAGTCGCTGTCGAGAGCGGCCAAGTGCTCGTCGCGCCGTGCTTCGCCAGCAAGGCAAGCGCGGCCTGACAAGGAGTAAGATCAAGAGATAGATAGTTCGCGAAAAACATCATCAAGGCGCAGAACAGATCTTTTTGGAGCGCGGAGCCGAGCGAGCGCGGGGAGACAGACGAGGAGGCGCGCCGCGGGCAAAGGGCGGAAGGGCAGCAGAGGAGAGCGCGGGATATGCGGCGACGGCTGGCGCAGACGCTGTGGCTCGCAGCGGCAGCAAGGCCGCTCAGGGCGCGCGCAGAAACGCTCTGCGCGGCGCCGGCGGCGACCATGGTCCACGGCGCCAGGGGGCTCAGCGCGAACAGCAGCAGCAGCAGCGGCGCCGGCGGCGGCGAGGTGAACGCGCTGCTGGAGCAAGACGGCGTGCCGCGGTTTGACGCCTTTAGGGTGGAAGATGTGGCGCCGGGCGTGGAAAAGTGCCTCGAGGACTTGGACAAGGGCCTCGCGGACCTGGAGCAGCGCCTGACGGGCCTTGATCGCAAGGCGACTTATGCAGATGTGGTCGAAGCTGCCGAAAAGCTCGACGCGCCCTTGGGCTTTGCCTGGGGACTTGTCTCGCACATGATGTCGGTCAAGAACTCGGACGCCCTGCGCACCGCGCACGCCGAGCTCCTCCCCAAGGTCATTGCCGTGGGCCAAAAGATGGCGCAGTCCAAAGCCCTCTTTGACGCCCTCAAGAGCATTGACCAGGACTCTCTGGATCCCGTGCAACGCCGCATCGTAAAGAAGGAGATCGAGGGCATGGAGCGCTCGGGTATCGGCCTTCCCGATGAGGAACGCGCGACCTTCAATGAACTCAAGCGCGAGCAGTCACAACTCGCGACGCAGTTCTCCAACAACGTGCTTGACGCGACCAAAGCCTTCAAGCTCAAGCTCACCGAACCCGCGCAGGTCGAGGGGCTTCCCGAGTCAGCCCTCGAGGGCATGGCCGAGGCCGCGCGTCGTGAAGAAGGCAGCGAGGCCGCCACCGCAACGGAAGGGCCCTGGATCGCCACCCTCGACGGACCAACCTTTATTGCAGTGATGCGCTTCGCCAAGGATCGCGATGTTCGCGAAAAGGTGTACCGCGCTTACATTAGCCGTGCCTCCGCTGGCGACGTCGACAACACGCCCATCATTCGTCGCATTCTCGAGATTCGAGCCAAAACCTCTGCGATGCTTGGATTCGAGTCGTACGCGCAGCAATCGCTCGCGTCCAAGATGGCGGACTCGCCGCAAGCCGTCATGGACATGATTCACTTTCTTAACGCCAAGTCGCGAGCCCCTGCGGAGCGTGAACTGCAAGAGGTGACTCGCTTTGCTGCCGAGAACGGCCACGAGGGCGACCTCACTCTTTGGGATGTCCCCTTTTGGTCGGAAAAGCAAAAGCAAGAGCTTTTTGGCTTTTCTCAAGAGGAACTTCGTCCGTATTTTCCACTCGAATCCGTGCTGCGCGGCCTCTTTCAGCTCACGGAGCGCGTCTTTGATGTTCGCATTGTAGCAGCAGATGGCGAAGTCCCTGTTTGGGATGAGGCCGTTCGCTTTTTCCACCTCGAGGATCGCGCTTCGGGCAACCGCCTTGCATCCTTTTACCTCGACCCTTATGTCCGCACAGGAGAGAAGCGAGGTGGGGCCTGGATGTCTCCGGCCATTGGCCGCAGCCGCGTTCTCGGACAGAGCCCGGTCGCTTACCTTGTGTGCAATGGCTCACCGCCCATTGGTGATAAGCCGAGCCTCATGACCTTTTCCGATGTCGAGACGCTCTTCCACGAATTCGGACACGGCCTGCAGCACATGTGCACCACGGTCGAGCATGCGCCTGCTGCCGGCATCTCCAACGTTGAGTGGGACGCTGTCGAGATCCCTTCGCAATTTATGGAGAACTTTTGCTATGATCGCGCCACGCTCATGGCTTTTGCCAAGCATTACGAGACTGGCGAGACGTTGCCAGACGCACTTTTTGACAAAGTTGTCGCTGCCCGTCACCACCACGCTGCGCTCATGATGCTGCGCCAGCTTCAGTTCGCAGCTCTCGACATGCGTCTGCACTCGCCCGAGTTTGACGCCTCCCGGGACGACCCCATTGCCCTCCAACGCTCCGTCATGCAAGAGTTTGCAGTGCTCGACCCCTTGCCTGAAGACCGTTTTCTTTGCGCGTTCGAGCACATTATGGCAGGAGGTTACGCAGCAGGTTATTACTCGTACAAGTACTCTGAGATCATGTCCGCCGACGCGTTTGCTGCTTTTGAGGAGGCGGGCCTTGACGACGCTGACGCGCTTGCGGCCACAGGACGCCGCTTCCGGGACACCGTGCTTAGCCTGGGTGGCGGTACGCATCCTGCCGAGGTTTTCCGCAGCTTTCGCGGTCGTGAAGCCACGGCAGATGCTCTCTTGCGCCACTCTGGTCTCGATGACGAGGCGCAGGCCCAACATGCCAAACTTTAGAACCTACTTCGTGGTATGTATACCGAAGTCAAGCCAAGCCAAACAAACATACATTGATTGTTTTTGTTCCTTTGCAGGTTTGCTTCTGTTTACGAGAAACAGGATCGCCTCGCGCGTCTTGCAATACCAGATGTCACCGTGTTGTGTTACGTCTTCGAGAAACGCAAAAAAGAATCCTTGCTTTTCAACAAATCCAATACATGCATTTTCACTTGCATTATACCATGAATACAATGACGTCTTTGAAGTCCGTGTCACATCGCCTTCGTTTGATCCTTCTGAGGTTAGACCATCACCCCGTCCGAGTCATCAACATAACATTGGGGGGGAATCGTCATTAAACCGAAGATCATTGCAGATCATGGCAACCGCTCCGACGCGGGGCCGCGTCCTTGTCCTAGGGGACTCGGGCGTTGGTAAGACCTCGCTCGTGCACTACCTATGCCGTCGTGAGCCACTGCGCGCGCCCGAGTGGACGGTGGGCTGCAACATTGACGTTCGGCTCATGCGCAGATCGCAGCTCCTGCGCACCGGCAGCAACGTGGCCACGGGCGGTGCCTACGCAGACGGCGCAGGCGGCGGCATCGCCGGAGGTGGTAGCAGTGGTCTCGCCGAGGGCGGTGACGGGGAAAACGACAGCTTCTTTATCGAGTTCCTCGACGTTGGCTGCCACAAGAACCATGAGCTTAGCAGATCCATGTACTATCAGCACGTAGACGGCATCATGCTCGTGTACGACATGTCAAATTACAAGAGTTTTTCCAATCTCCGCAAGTGGGTTGCAGAGGTTCGCGAAAAGGTCAAGCCGAGCGTGCCGCTTGCTCCCGTCGCGCAACCGCGTGCCGCGCCCGCCAACAATCCTGGCATTTACCAGCGAAGCCACTCTTCTGGCTACAGCTTGAACGGCATCCTTGGCATCGGCATGTCTGGTATCGGCAATACAGGCGGCGGTGCTGTCTCTTCGAACACATCTTCAGAAAACCGCATCAACGGGCTTCCGGTGATTGTCATCGGGACCAAGCTTGATCTTGTGCGCGGCTGGCGCGCGAGCCGTCTTCCAGACGTTGCCAAGACACTTGGCTTCGAGTGTACTACCACATCTGCTCTCAAAGGGAACGGCGACCTCACTCGAGTAGACCATTTTTTGCGACTGGTCGTCGAGTCGCGCGGTGCCACCGAGCACTTTCCTGGTGAATTTTTCCAAATGAATGCGGGTGCGCTCGTCTAAACTTCTTCTTTTCCTCTTGATCATCTCTACCTGTCTGGTCAAGTCTGGCAAGGGCCTTGATCTAGATTTGCGATTAGTGAGTGAAGCAACGAATGACTATGACTGTGAACTTTAAAAACATGAAAACATCAAGCCTACTCTCGGTCCTTGTCGCCTCGTATGTTCTCGTGTCATAATTACTGAAATCCAAAAATACGCTTCACTCGCTTCTTGTCAAGAAATTCGGATTTAGATCTTTTGAAGCAACGAATGGAAACTCCTCAAGTACGGTCAAGTAAAGTGCGCTGAGTCAATGTTGCCGTGTGCGCTCTTGACCGAGTCAATAAAGACAAAGCCTCTTTCCCTGCTTTTTCCAAGGAAACGCCCACGACAACTCGCTCCTCTTCTCTTCAACACCAAGGCAAGCTTTTCGTTTTGAGATGCCAGCCAAACAAGGAATTCTCCCCGACCGAACGACCGACCGCACGTCCGTTCGTCCGTCCATAGAGAGGAAAAGATGAAGGAAAGCGAGTCTTTTGGCAAAACAAACAAACCAACGAACAACATTTCAACTGCCTGATAAATTGTGATATTTCCTATGATCATCACCTACTCCGACCGAGGTCTGATCGACCTGCCAAACGACTCGTCAACGTCAAACAAGGCTCCTTCGGGGAACCTGATGCGGGCAACGCGTGCGGCGCGCAGTCCGGCCACAAAGCATTCAAGCAAATGAATGAATGCAGCGCGTACCGTTTCGGCGCTTCGACAACATCCTATTCCTGAAGAGACATGCGGGGGTTTTGCTCCTGTTGTTTGTCTTACTCTTGGTTTTCTTGAGCAAGCGCAGCGAGCCTGTATTTGGTTTTGAAGTTCGCAATTTTGGCACGAATCTGCTTCTCGGTCGGAAAGGATGCCGGCCTCGGCTCACGGTGGCGCTCGTGGAAGATGCGGACAAGTTCTTTTGGCTTGACGCCAGGGTTTTCAATGACAAGCACCTCAACCTCACTGGCAAATTGGGGGTCCATTCCTTTGCGACCGCGTCCAGAGCCCGTCTTCGGAAGTAATACCGCAGCGGCCACAGGGTCCTTCTTGGAGAGCGCCTCCACGTTCGCGTTCGTTTCCGGAGTGACGTACGGCGGCGCTTGGGCCTGAGCTTTAGATGCTATGGGCTTGGCCTTCGACGCAGATGAGGACGAGGATGCAGAGGCAGACGGCAAGAGCTTGCCGGAAGCGAGCAAGCTCTGATAGTCTTGGCGCTCCCGCGCAAAGTCAGGGCCGCTTGCTTGAAGACTACCACTGGCTTGCAGGACAGCAAGCTCATCCTCCGGCAAGAGCGACGTGAGAAGTGCTCGAGCCACGCGTCCCTCTGCCGATCGTTTCGACGCCTTTTGCGAAATCATCTGGCAGGCGTCATCAAATCCAGAGGACTTTTGTGTGTCCGGAAAAGCTTGCGCAATAGCAAATTCGGGATTGCCGGGATAGAGGCTAGAGGCAATCAAGTGCACCGCTGTGTTCATAGCCTTTGAGATCGCAGCGACGTTTTCTGCTGTCAGCACGTCAGGGCTGGAGCTCTTCTTGCTCTGTGCAGACGGCAAGTTGAGGAGGATCGAGTCTTGCCAGCCGAACATCCGCCCGAGTTCCTGCGTCGAAACTGTTGCTTCGCTGCTGGCAGAAGCTCCCTGCGTCGAGTGCTGCGCGACTCCTTCACTTGCGACCTCGACATCTCCACCCTTCTCGGTCTCTTGTCCGCGTTTGACGCGGCGCTTGTGCCCTGCTTTGTTCTCAGGGTCCGCGGCGCGGCTCCTCTTGGCGACCATCTCTGCTCCTGGGACAAATTCGATGCTCCCGCTCTAGCTCTCGCTCTCGCTTTCGACCACGAGCACACGCACGCTGCGAAGCGACGGGGCTCCGTGCGCGGCTCGCCGCGCCGCCCGAGGCCTTCTCCTGCTCCCGCGCGCGTCCAGCTCGTCTCGCCGCGCGGCGCCGGTGGTCTGGCCTCGGCGCGGGCTGCCGCTGGCCGCGACGCGTCGCGACGTGCGACGCGGGCTTCGCGCGCGGGGCCCGGCTGCCGGGCTGGCCGCGCTCGCGCGTTCTGCCCGGGCCTCGAGGGATGCGCGACGACCAGTGGCAGACGAAACTCGGCGATTGATTGATTGAGTGATTGATTGACAACGAGTGATCGATCCATCGACTAACTGCGAGAGTTACGACGGGGTTACGAAACGTAGAGCCGAGACGTTTCAGGTTTGCCGGCTGGCGGTCTCGGCTCGTGCAAGCATTCCTTTCCTGGCCTTGCAGGGAGAGAAGCCTCGTCTTGAGCAACAGACGAGCGCGTTCTCATTGTCATCACCAGTTAAAATTAAAAAAAATTTAAGTCATAGGACATCATTATTTTTTGAGTGCGAGTCTCCCTCGCTCCATCGTTCAGACACAGAGAAAAGAGGAAATTACAAAGAGTTTTACCGTGCAGACCCGTCTTCTCGCCCTCGGATTCTCGCAAAGAGGTGACCGAACTGTCGAAGAAGCAAGTTCTGGCGAAATAGTGCTTCCTTCATAAGCGCAACGAGAACGTTGAGAGGATTAAAGTAAGGAGAATTCTACATAATAAAGTCATGTCAGCTCTTCTTGATTACAATCCAGGCGTGGCTCCAGGAGCGAAATCCGGTGATATCGAAGCTGCGAGGTTGAAGAAAGTAATCTTGATCTCGCGTTTGATTATCTCACGAAGAATGCATCGATCCGAGGTAGAAGTTCGCGCCGGGGTTGCGCAGGCGAATGTTTCGATTGACGATTCTCTGGGCCAGCTTTTCTTTAACTATAGTCGAACGTCGAGTTGTGCGAGGCAAGACAAGACGTTCTGCCTTTGACACCTCTTCTGTACAACAAGCGAATAAATAAGGCGTTGCATTTTCATGAATAAAATCCTCATTGGTGATCACCTTCGACATGCACGAACGGTCGACATTCTTGCATGCACCGTTCTCAGAAACTAACAACGAACAGAACCTGATCGAGAAAGGAATAAAAAATGGTCTCAACGTGCTACGCCCGCCTCTGGCCAAGCAACACGAACATTCAGACAGGTTTCCCAAGATGCTTTTGCAAAACTTTAATTGGCGCTTTGTCTTGGGATCTTCAGTAGTCCTTGGCAGGCGCACGACACATGACTGACGAACTTGTATGCGATGGCGAGGATTCCTAGTAAGGCTGCCTGCGCCCATGGCCGCTTTCCCGGTCCTGTTCCCATATCTCTGCCGTCTCATGCATGCCACTCGTCGAGATCAGCTCATCGAAACATTGCATTGACAAACAAACCAAAACAGGAAAAAGACGACGAAAAGAGAACGATGGTCTCGATGCAAGCTTGGTGGAGGCCGCGACCACCCTGCAAGATGAGAAGAGGGCCCTGGCAGGTGCTTGCGCTCGTCTCTGTGCTAGCGCTCCTTCGTCTTGCTGCTGCGAAAGAAGAGACTGCGCAAGAGGCTGGCAGTAATGAGATCGGGCACGACACGCGCGAGGCCGCAGAAGTGCGTGCACCGAGGATCTCGTGGAAGCCAGAGACTGCCAATACAGGACGCATTGTCTCCCCACTCGAAACAGAGCGCGCCGTTACGCAGGTCATTGAGGTCCATGCGGACTTACAATCGCTGCAAAGCGTCGGGGATGGCGTCGACCTCAGCCTAAAAATGGTAAGTTGATCCCCAAAGCTGCTGAGCGTCACTGCTTTTCGATGAACACCATGCTCACCTTTCTGGCACACGCTGCATATCGCACATTTTCTTCGCGTCATGGTCCCTCGTAACAATTCAACAAACAGCCCATGTCTTCTGCGAGTGGCGATGCCTTCGTCTGTTTTCCATCGCAAGAAATTCGAAAGGCCGCTACGGGAACGCGCACCAATGACACAACCACCGACGGCGGGGAGGAGGACGCGGGCTCGTCTTTCAAGGAAATCCAGGCAAATTTGGAGAGTCTACGGGGCAAGTGCGTCCCCAAAAGGGCCAAGTACTGGACTTTTGTCGTGTGCCCCTTCGATCGCATCGAGCAGAACCACTACGAACACAAGACAGCCACAATTTCCTTTCATCTAGGCAGCTACCAGGCTATGGAGCGTCAAACCAATAAGGATGGCGAAGCTGACTGGGTGCAGCACTTCTCGGGTGGGTCTGACGGCAGACAAACGAAACTCACCATTAAATGTCGTCGTGACGTCGGCGCTGATCTCGTCGTCGACGCCATCAGCGAACCAAAGACCCACATGTATGAGATTGTCGTCTTCTCCACGCTCGCTTGCTCTTCAAGTGTCGAGTGGCAAGCGCAGCAACTCCTCGCCCCGCTTCAAGGCGAGTGTTTTCAGCGCGCTGAGGGCTGGTGGACGTACGAGCTTTGTATCGGACAGTACCTCCGCCAGTTCCACCAGACCAAGGATGGACGATCCACAGAGTATGTGCTTGGCAAATTTGACGAAGCAGCCAACATCGAGCTCCAGGACAAGGAACAAGTCCTCGTCACCGACCGGCATACGAATCGTCCTTACTTTTTGCAAAAGTATACAGGCGGGACGCCGTGCGATCTCCGTTCCAATGAGCGAGCTGCAGAGATCCACTTTATGTGCAGCTCTTCCGAGCCAATATCCGCTTTACCGGCTGCCGTGTCAGCAGCGGCCATCGCATCAAGCGTGACAACCTCCATCATTTCTATCACGGAGAGCCCCACATGCTTTTACGTTGTCAAGGTACAGACTCCTTTGGTTTGCTCGCACCCCTTTTTTAGTGACCAGGAGTCTCGCGCAAGAAGCATTCTTGCGCGTCTGCATTGTCTTCCGCGGGATGCCTTTACTGAAGACGCTTGAAACCGTGCTGTTTTTGCCACGTTTGGTTCTTGGTCTGGTAAGCCTGGCAGGGCTCAAAAGGAAATGGCTCTTCACGTTTTTGTACTTATTGCATGCAATGCTCCTTTTGTTCTGACACCACCCCTCCTTTCTTCTTTCTTGTTCAAATTGCAGTGCAGACCACGGCATGGACGTGTTGCTCGCTGGTCTCGACGCTATGGGATTCAAAGGTCCATTGGGACAGGTCAAGGTGATCTGTTCGAAGTCGAGAGCTCACATTCGTGACAAAGAGATATGTTCCACCCGTCCGAAGGATTGCCCGCACCCGTCGGAAAAAGCGCTTCAATTCATGCACGCTCTGACCCATTGTGCAAATGCAATCCACCAGACCTTTGGACACAATGGCGTCAAAGGGCGGCGCGTGGTCTTCGAATCCGTCAGGAGCTGGCAGCGCCTCTAGGCTCTCCTTTAGCACACGCACATCGAGACGCGCAAAGTGCACAGGCGGATTAAGCTTGCCAAACTTTTGACCGAGTATGTGAATTGCAAAGGCGCTTGCATCTGTGCAAAGCACGTGATGCGCGCCGACACTTGTCTTGATAAGAGGTGACAGAGGGGTCAGTCCGCAGCCGAGCTCTAACACGCGATGATGAACCTGAATGAAGCTCCCAAGTATATCTTTCAGCACATCCGCCGAGCAATACGAAGGATGGCACGCGTCAACCTTGTCAAATTCAATTTCATCCTCATGACTCTTGTCCCAGAGTGAGGCATCTGTCGCGTAGTTTGGCAGCACTTTGCGAAATCCTGGCAGAATTCGTTGCTCCAGACTTTCTTCCCGTGCGCTGCTACTGGCCCGACTGCTCTTCCGTCTTCTCGCCGAAAGCTGATCTTTCCGGGAAGACCTACGCCGAAGCTGCTGCAGGTGATGGCGTTTTAGTGAGCCCTCCGTGCTCTCGCTTGCCGGGCCAGCTCCATTTCCTGTGTGATCCGCTACATGAGCTCGTTGGTCACGACTCTTCGCAAGACGTGGGACTTTCGCTTCCTCTGTCATGGAGAATTCAACTTGTTACTACGATTACTACGTAGAAACCGGAAGGGTCAAGCGATGGGGAGTTCTTGCAAGGCAGAGCCAGACGGATCGGATCAACCAGGGGCAAACATGACCATATAGATTGCAGACTGGTGAGATGGTGCCGTGGGGTGGGCATGTTCATTCATTCATTCGTTCCTTCGTTCATTGATCAATACAGAATCAAGCAAGTCATGTACACTCTACTACTGAGACTGAGCTGAGAAGTGATTTCGTTAACGGATCTTTTTCATTTGCCTTAATGTTAGAATCACATTGATGGTGGAGATGGAGCCCCACTATTGATGAAGCGTGACCAAATAGAAGTGCCAGCTTGCTGCTGCTGCTGCTGCGGCGGCGTCGGCGGCGTTGATGGCAGTTGTTGGTCTTGTGCGCGAGATGCAACGGGTCGTGCTTCATCTTTGTTTGGCTTCTTGTCCCCGGGGACAAATGGTGAGCGAGTCTGTTGGCGGATGGCCGTGCCCTTCTTCGCGGCATCGCGGTGGAAACGGGCTTCAAACTCGCGAGCTTTTTCCTCTGTGCGTTGTACGACCCCGCGCTGGTACTCATTGACCTCGAGCCGCAATTGTGTCAACTCCTCGAGCATATCCATGAGCAAAGAATCGACAGTCGACGGCGACTTTGATTTATAATGTTGCTGGAGTGCAGCCGAGTCCAGGTATACTTTCTGTAACAGCTCGTCCGAATCATCGAGCGCAGCCATGGGCCGAGACAAATATACGTCTGCTTCCATCTTGCCTTGTTCGTCAAAAGCGACGCCGGGCCCTCTTCGTAGAGGGTCACTCCGCCTCCGAATAAGCGCGTCCGCGGTGCTTTCCTTGCAACGTTGCCACAATGCAGAAACATGCTTGACAACCTCGGATGAGGCGTCCGTTGTGGTCATGCTGCAATGAGGATCTTTGCCTTGCTCCAAAAGGTTCAATTCTTCTTCCAGCGCGCGAATTTCCTGCTGCCAAAGGTCCGCATTCTGCGCATCTGGCGCGAGCGCAAGACGAGACTTGTACCACTTGATGATCCGCTTGATGTTCTTCGTTCGCTTATCGTCTTCTGCCGACGCATCGAAACTCTCACGTTCGACTGTTTCGGGGACTGCTCCGGGTCCACCAAACTGAGCCAACGCCAGGGATTCCGTATGTTGAAGCTGCTTGATCTCTGTGACGGCGTTAGCAAGAGGATCGGGCAGTTCGCCACGAGGTAACCGCACACGTTGACGTGCTTCGCTGTCCTGCTTTGAAGGAAGCTTGCCTGCCGCTTGCGAGATCTCAAGCTCTTCCGGAGGTTCCATGTCTAACGCGGTGGCGATATCGGACATGCTGGACGCCCCATGCTCAGAATCTGGCTGCCCGCTCTGCTGCTTCATGGCGTCGTGAGTTCCGGTGGTCTTGGTCTCCTCGTCATCGGTGCGAGATCGCACGTCGCTCGCCACGCTATCGTCTTTTTTTGTGTCCGTGGACGGCTCGTCGAAGTCCTCATTCCATCGGGCGGGCAAGGCGTCTGCAAGTCCTTTGAGCTTGCCATCGGCCAGAGGATCAGACGTGGAGCCATCTTGAATTTCGAAATCTTGATCGTTTGCTGCAGAAAAGGATTTCTCGGTGGCGGGTAGAGCCCAACTCGTCGGGAGATCGCTGCACAGCCGCTCCACGCGCTCCACCGCGGAATACCCTGACAAAGACTTTTCAAATATGGGCTCACCGATAAGCTTGGACTCAAGAGTATCGATCAAAATGCGGAAAGACTCGATGTAACCTGGTTCAAGAGCTCCATACGGGGCGTCTGGGGTACTTCGCACATATGCCCGGAGAGAATTCACAACGAGACCAGCGATGAGACGACAGAAGCGTGCTCGGTCTGCTTCTGTCCTCGCCACAGAACCATAGAGCGCGACAACGTCTCGCAGCACGTATGCACGTTCGATTGAGAGAGATGCAACGATTCGCGCGGCAGCTTGTGCTGTTGCATGAGAATGGGCCTTATCCAAATCGAGACTTGTGAGTTTGTCAATTGCGATTTGATAGCGATAGAAAACATTGTCGGGCAAAAGTCCTGGATCGAGCCTGCTTAGCGCCCATGTGAAAAGATCAGAGACGACGTTTATTGTACAACCGCGGAGACTCGGGCGCCGGCCTTGACCAGAAAACTGAATTTTGAGTTCTTCTGCCTGATCCTTGGCATTTCCTTCAAGAGGGCAGAATAGCTCTTCCATGGCGAGACCTCTACAGTCAAAGAGAAAGCGACAGCATTGGACAGCCGTTCGCAGATATTCCGTTTCACGTGGTCCCGGGTTCTGGCGAGCGCCATCCTCCATTACGTCCACAACGCTGTACGATGGCGAGCGCGACCGTGATGGATTGCTAGGGACGCTCGTGTGACGATTCAGCTCGTACGAGCCCACGCTGGCAGTGTCACCTTTGGATGCGACAGCAGCAGCTGCTGTTGCAGAGCTGCGTTTTCGACGACCAAAGGTTGGGAGCGCACTACGAATTTGAAGACGTTTGCGCAACGATCCCATCGAAGACCCGCTCTGGTCGCTGCGAACGGATCGAACGTCCGGATCCGTCGCGCTGGAAGCGCTTCTTAAGCGAGCGGGGAATGTATCACGCACCTGCGCGGTAAACTTGCAGAGACCGCTTGAGAGCGATGAGGCAACGAGCGCCATTAGGGCATTGATCATAATTCTCTGTTCACGATGTGTCGAGGTAAAGAGAATGAGAGGCGCACCGACTTCCTTGTAATCCTTTCGCTTCAGATGTGTGCCTTCAAGTGAAATGCAATAAGGATAAACGGGGTCGAGCTTGGCGTCCTCGAATCCCTCAATCCAGATTTCTTGGCCCATTACGTTGAACTCACCAACATGCTTTGCGTCGTGCTCATTCCTATAAAACCGTAGCAGACACAAGCCGTCAGCACTGACGCCAGCCTCGATCCATTGCCTCTTTGCGTTTGTTTTTTTACGCAAGCCTCTGGGTAACGCAAAGGTAGCAGCCGGTCTGGCTTGTTAGTTCGTCATGTTTCTCATTTCGAGCAGTGAAGCAGGAAGTTTGCGTTCTCTGCGGTCTCGTAATACGCGAGCCGCTGGAGCTGCGCGCGAACCTACTTTGTGAATGGGACTCTAAGTCCACGAGCGGCAAGAAGCGACTGCTTGAAGGCTGTCACTGAGAGAGCATCCGAAGACTGGGCAACAAGCCAAGTCCGGGAACCTCTTGCGTCGCTCTGCATATCTGCGCTCTTTTCTTCTTTCCTTTCCTCTTCTTCGTCGTCCTCGTCGTCCTCGTCCTCCTCGTCGTCGTCGTCGTCGTTGCCGTCAGACTCTACGATCTTGACTGTAAGTCGTAGAGTCAGCCGGCTGTGGAAGACGCCGCTCACCGAGCAGCACAAGGCGGCGCAGGCGACCGCGACGCAGCAAACGCGGATGCTGCGACGTCGCGCTGGGAGCACCAGCGGTCGCAGAGCCAGCAAGGTCTTAATGTGTACTGTTTGCCTTTGCTTGCTTGCTTGCTTGCTTGCTTGGCCTTTGGGGGCACTTCGTGGTATTCTTCATTTGTAGCCAACATTATTCACTTGCATTGCCGACTTCCGATCGAGCGCCGTCTCTTCATTTCTCTTCACTTTGAGGGAGGGCAAGCAAGAAAGAACAAGAAGCGCTTCTTCGTTACTTTGCGAGGAAAAATAAAACAGACCTCCAATGAGGCCAAGGAACGCTCGTTTGCAAATGAGGATGGATCCTTTGTAAAACAAAGATTTCAGAAAATGAATGGCGGAATGCTAAGATTTGTCAACACTTGGAGCGATTCGAGCGAGGAAAATATACAACGAACGTAGAAAGAAAAATATAGCAGTCTTTCGTGCGCTCTCACATTCTCTGCCATCGACATGCTGGACTACTTTGTGTTATTCAATCAGGAGAGCAGAAATTGTCTTCGCGTCTTCGCGTCCGTGAAGGGCAAAGCTTTGGAATGTTGGCTTCCGACTCGTCGGCGAGTGATTGTTCAAGAACAAAGAGACCAAAAATGGCTGGCATGAAACACAAAAGAAAATTATCATAAGCGCGTTACGGCATCCTAAATGACGGGCAACGTGGGAAGCTGGTTTGCAGTAATGTCCTTCATGGAGCTGACGTTGGTGTGGTCCTTTGCATAATTTTCATCAATGCCAAACGCATTGGCGTAAATGGGGTTGCGAAGGATGGAGTAGGAAGGCAAACCGCTGACAATGCCCCGGCGCTTGGCGTAGCTGATGGGAGGGTGCAGGTTGACGCGTTTGACGCGATTCTTACTGATAAAACCACAGGAAAGAAGATTGAGAACGAAGACGACGCCTTGGCGGAACCTCTTCGAGACTCGAAGCAGAAGTACAAAGAACGAGTAAATGAGAAAGAAGGCGACGATAGGTGCAATGAAAGGCAAGGTGATGCGCTGGTTGATGGACTGCGCAAATGACCCATCCTTGGGAGCCGAGCCAAACAAAAAGTTGACTGCGTTGCCAAAGGGGCTCAAGCTCTCGCTGGAGTCCTCCGAGGGAAACCAGAAAATGCCCGGCGTGGAGTACATCCAAACTGCAAAGGCGGCGTTGGGAATGACGGCAATGAGCATTGCATTCGTAGTGAACTTGGTCCAGATGCGGCTGTCGTAACGCGGGGGCGTACGGTAGTAGCGCAAAAGAAAGTACTTGTCAGTCCAGTAGTAAACAAGAAATGCCAGGGCAGCCAGCGGATAGAGAACGGGCATACCCGGTCCGTAGAGAAAGGTCACGAAGACGGTCATGAGATTCTGCGCGATCCGATAGTGCAGCAAAAAGGTCGGCCCCGTGTTCCACTCGTTGAGCTCGCGCTGGGACGTGGGCTTTCGGCAACGCACGTTACGCTTAAAGAACAAAGCAAAGGCATATTCGAGATAAATGAAGGCCTGGGGAGCAAAGACGTTAATGAGCATGATGAAGATGATTTGCAGACCGACGTCGGCATACCATTCCATCGTAAAGTCCCTGTAGCCGGAAAGGCGAGAGATCTCGTTGATGGCGCCGAGGCCAATGAGACTGTAGTCCTCGTTGATGAGAAAGAGAATGAGGCCCGTGTTGAAAATGAGTGTGACCAAGACACGACGAGAGAGCGAGAGCTGCATGCCAATGAGAGAGTGATGCTTCTCGAAGGTGATGAGTTTGGCCATGACCGCGCGGATGGAAAAGTTGGTCACAGCAATGACGATGGAAAGCATAAAGGTGTAGCCAAAGAGTGGGACCTTGTCGCTCCAGAATGCATAGCAGGGATCATCAGGATCGAGCGCGGCGGACCCGACCTCGGAAAAGGTCGAAAGCCCGCAGGTGCACTCGAGAAGTGAAGTAATCAGGTCTTCCAAGTCGTAAAACGTTGGATAGTCACCCTCAATAATGGACTGCGCAAGGTCGTCCACCGAGGTAAAATTGGCAGGGATGATGCACTCCGTTTTGGTGAGCTCGGTTCTCACCACTTCGCGCACGACAGAAAAGACATAGGTGGTGATGATGGAGACGGCGAGGACGCCGCCAATGATCATGGTCGACATGCAACGGCGGCGAAAGCGCTGCCACCAATCAAAGTCAAAGTGCTCCCAAATGATGGTCGAGGGCGGGGGTGCCGGCCGGACGCGCACGGGCTTATCGTCAAAGATAAGCTTTTTGCCGGACTTGCGACTGCTGCGACGGCTCGTCTCGGCCAGGTCGAGGCAGCGCAGGAAGCCAACTTGCGTTTCAAAGGTGACAAAGGCGGACACGGAGCGATCACCGGCATCCATGTGCTGCAGCTCGATGTTGATCTCTTCAAAGTCAGCATACAGCTTGTCGTACTGCGCCACTGCACGGCGCAGCTCGCTTTGAATGAGACCGAGATTCTCCACACGCTTTGCAAAAGCCTTGCGCACACGCACAAAGGAAAGGAGGTCCTCGGGTTCAATACTGTGCACGCCAAAGGACTCGACGGACTCGGAGCGTCGAATCGGGCTCACGGGGAGATTTGAGGTTCCGACACTACGACTCACGGAATGGCGCAACGAGGAGCGAGACCCAAGTTCGAGATCTTCTTCAATGATGCGACGGTGTTCAACAACGGCGGCTTCCATGGCCTGCGCCTCGGCCTTGGTGAACTTTTCACGCACGCCATACACCTTGGAGGCAGCCTTCCAGAGTTTGTGGATGATGCGGCCGCGCTTGACGTAGAGACTGATGAGCTTGCCACTGTTGTGCGCAACGATGACCTCGTGCACGGGTTCCCCGGTGATTTCCGCAAAGTATTGCTTGAGAGCCTCCTCAGAGGCATTATCGGGTGTGCGAACAACCTGCACGGTATACTCATCGACGGTGAGCGTCTTGCGCGATATGGATGGCTGCTCGCGAGCCTCGAAGAGAGAGAGGTAGCCCACGCCAATGACAAAGACACCAACAATTGCAAAATTGAGACCCATGTACAGGTATCCGAGATTTTCGCGGTTCACGGCGCAGTCCTCGTCGCAGTTGACAAAGGGGCGAAAGATGTTGATGCCGACGTTGGAGAGCTGCTCGTCCGTGAGGATGAGCGTCTGGTTGAGATCGGCGCTGGCCATGCTGGAGAGCATGGTCGCCTCCAGGGCGCCAATGCCGTAGTTGACAGAGCCGGAGAAGGCGGCACAGTTGAGGTAGATTTGGGGAAAGGCCAGAATGCTGAGAAAGAGAAACATCCACGTGAGCCACTTGAGCCATTTAAAGTAGAGGCTGATGCCGGCGCCGTAGCGGGCAAGCTCTGATTCGGGCTTGGAGCTGCAAAAGATGATGTTGCCAATGGAGCCGAGATCCGGGCAGTGGTGACCGGTGTGCGTCCCACAGACGGGGTAGGGCTTGCCCTCGCGGTTTCGTGGGTGGTGGAGGTCTGCAAAGGCCTTGGCCCTGCGCTGCGAGGGTTTGGAGAACTCGAGGCGCATTCTGTTTTCGAGCGTCTCCTGAGCCTCGCCCTCCTCCTCTTCGTCCATGTCCTCGATGTCGAGCTCGTCTTCGATCTCTTGGAGTTCTGCGGCAAATTCGCCCTCGCTGAGGCTGCGCATCGTGCGAAAATTAGCTGGCGGGGCGCGATGAATACTCCCCTCGGTCGATACGACGGCGGCCTCGTCGGAGAAGTAGAGCTCGGCTTGGCGTGGGACGCTGCTGATGCGTTCCGTGTTGGCGGCCATGGGGCCCTGGACGTACTTGACGCCCGACTGCTGTGAGGTGTAGCGGACGCGGTTGCCATCGCTGTCCAAGGGCAAGGCTCTCCGCGCGGGGTCAAATCGTTCTCGCGCAAGGTTCACGAGCTGCGCTTTGGAGGCCCTGGCCGGCACGTGCATGCCGGACCTTGCGAGGGCAGCTGCCAGGCTCTCCCGCTTCCACGCCTCGAAGCCGAGCGAGGTGCGCACGCCGGCCTCTTCTGCGGGCCTCCCGTTTCGAGGAAGGGTCCTCCTCCTCCTCGCCGCGCTGTCGCCGCCGGCCTCGCCGTCCACGTCTTCCGCGTCGACCTCCTCCGCCACGGCGACCTCCTCCGCCCGCGCCACGCTCCACCGCCACGAGTGCCGCGCCGAGTTATCCTCCTCGTGGTCCCCGCCCGCGCCGCCGCCGCCGCCGCCTCCATTACCCTCATCTCCATTCCGCGACATCGCTCCTTCGCCCGCGCGCACGCACGCACGCACGGTCGCGCGGCCGCTCGCCGCCGGCCGGCCCGCCTCGCCTCGCCCCCGCGCGCCGCCTCTCGCCTCCCGCGCCGCGCAGAAGCGCCGCGTCGCCGCAATGTCTGTTTGCCGTGCACCCTTTCCGAGCTCGTCTCTCTCTCTCCCCCTTTCTCCGTCTCTGCGGCACGTGCAGGCAGGCAGGCCCGACAAGCAGCAGCAGCAGCGCGTGCAGCAGCGGGAGGCAGCGCGTGCACGCCGGCCGCAATGCCGCGCGCACTTGGAGCCCTTCTGCGCGCCGCCGCGCGGCTCGAGCGAGGCGAGGCGCGGCGCGGCGAGGCGCGGCGCGGCGCGGAAGGTAACGCGAGGCAGCGGCGGCGCGGGCGCGCGCCCTCTTGGCTAGCGGGCGGGCGGGCTGGCTGGCTGGATGTATGTATGTCTGACGCTGGATCTGGTTCGAGCGCACAGGGCCGGGCTGCGCGAGGTGATGGAGGAGTGAGTGAACGAGGGACGGACGGCGCTGGCAGGAGAGGCGCGGGCTGGGCTTGGCTTGGCTGGGCTGGGCTTGGCTTGGCTTGGCTCAGCGCGGCGCGCGACACGGCCGGGGTGCTCGAGCGATGATGGGATCGAAGATGCAAGGCGGCTTTGGCCCACTTCTTACTAACACATGGCAATGCTAGAGTGAGTGAGCGAGGCGTGTGTGTGTGTGCAGCGAGCAGAGTGTGCGCGGCGGCGCACGCCACACTCGCGTTTCTATAAAAAGGACGTTTCGATTCAAGTGCTTTTGGTCATTTTGGTTAATCTGCCTCCATTTCCGGCTGCAGCTGCAGCTACATCAGCAGGCTGCAACAGGCTGCTCTCAAGTTGGAGGAGGACGAGGCCCTCAGCAGCGAGCAGCCCGCCAATGGACAAGTGCAACGCAGTGCATTTGCTTGATTGGACTTGTTTCCGCCAAGGTGTGAAAGCGGGGGGGAAAAGCCTCGCTTACTGATATCTTAGA